>PPKU02000043.1:44656-73430 GCA_003706265.2 Nakazawaea holstii | reverse complement strand
GTGAAACACCGCGACCCCATTGGCCCTGCCAAAATCAATTCTCGTCAAATCCTTATCATCATCGTCATTGGGGAACAACCATTCTTTCAAATCCGTAGAATTCTTGTGATAAAATTCAGCCTTTCTGTTTTTATAAAAAAATTCATATGGAGAAGTGTAATCCAATTCCAATTTAGAAGAAGTTGTTGATGATATAGAGGTCTGTTCCTTATCCTTGACAGTCGGTTCAATGGTCTTGGTATCATCCTTAATGAGATAACTGACTAACAATTCCTTTGAAGTTGGCATGCGAGGCAATTCATATAATGAATTACACGTTCCATTACAATCCACTATTTTCAAATTATTCTTGTTATCAAAGGCCAATATACCTTTATTGGCGAATTTTAATTTCTTTAAACCAAAAGATGACATAGTCCAGCTATTAGTCTCTTCATATTCGTTTAAAAAATTATTTTGAAACCAGTGTAAACTACCACTCAATCTACTCAAGACTCCAATGTATCTATTTCTTGGATACCAAATGATTTGATCGACAACTCCTGGTGTTTTACCTCTTTTGAATTTTTCAATAAGAGAAATCTCTTTATTAAATTTGGTAAAATCCCAAATGAAAATATCATCACCTCTTAATGTAGCAGTACTCAACAACATATCATAAGGTGATAATGACACCGTTGAACAACCACCGGGAGGGGAGAACACAAACAAAGGTTGTTTGGTCTTCATTGAAACCAAGATCAAAAATTGCTTTGTTGAAGTTTCATTCAAAGCATTCAATATCTTTGTTATAGTATCACGTAAATTTCTTGACTTGGTAGCATCATCATCGTTACTATTAGTCATGTATTTTTTCAATTTTGAGTGAGAAATCTCTGCGATTTTAAAAGCACCATCGATAGCAGTACTTGATAAATTTTTCAAAAGTCTATTCAACAATGGTCCGGGCTTGGGTAAATTCAATGGGGTTACATTGTAAATTGATGAGCCCAGTACAATTTGTTGGTAGTATGGATCGTGTGGACTTGGATTATAAACAAGCCAATCCCCCTGTGCATCCCATACTGGTGTTCCGTTCATAATCTTGCAAAAAATTTCCAAATCCATAACAGGTTTGAAATCAGTCTTGTCAAAAATTGACATACAGCCTTCATTAGTCATGATGATGAAATGATTTTGCAAAACTTTACAATGATAAGGAGCAGAACCTATTATCGATGGGGGTAATATAATATTCCATTTTTGTTCTTTCAATTTCTGATGTAATTCAACGACTTTGAAAAAATGATCATTGCCAATCTTGTAACCAACAAGCACCGAATATTTATTCTGAGCTTTATCACACGTTAAAGGAGTGACGAATTCAATGGATCCTTCGAATTCATCTGATCGTGATACTAAATATAACGTGTCATCGCTAATTTCGGTAACGGTATTATCGATAACAGATGGGCTCCAGTCCCAAATCTCGAAATAATTTTCAAAAGCAATGAAAACTTCTCCATTGATACCAAATTCTTTCAATGGATATCTGTTTTTATTATGCATTAGCGTTTGTTGTTGTTGTTGTTGCTGTTGCTGAAGTTGGTGAAGTTGTTGTTCTGGTTGCCCCATCAGTTGCTGTTGTTCATGTAAAGTATCCTGATGCAGCAGCAGCAGCAATCCATTGGATGTGATTGACGAGGCAGCCATCACTGCTGACTCGGCAGCTTTCGATTTCACTTTTGTCCATATGTCATCTCCCCTGGTTGCTTTAATTGTTGGAATTGAGCTGTAAAATGGGATTCACACGGGTTAATAACTGATTCACAATTTAATATGATATTACGATAGCATTGGAACACTTACGATTTAACGATCCGAGTTCTACTGGAACCAGATGGCATAACTTTGACGATTGCGATTAGTTGGTATCGATCGATATCTATCTCCTGTTGTTGTTGTTGTTCTGTAAAGATAAAAATAAACAAAAAAAAAAAATCAAAATCTTATCACATAAACTCATTACCACCACCATTAGAGAACCTTCTTGAAGCATATGGTGGCATTGGTGCCACCAAACCCGAAACTGTTATTCATCACCACGTCCAACTCCTTCTGCTGTGCGACGTTGGCAACATAGTTGAAAGTTTCATAATCTTGACTGTTATCGGTCTCTGAAGCACCTAGATTATTCAAATTCAAAGTTGGTGGTATAACACCATGGTACATTGCCAAGACACTGAATATACTCTCCACGGCACCTGCAGCTCCTAACAAATGGCCCATTGCCGATTTGGAAGACGAAATGGCCAAATTTTTGTTTGTATCACGGAATATGGTGTTGATGGCTGCATTTTCTGCGGAATCTCCTAATAGAGTTGATGTGGCATGGGCATTTAAATAATTAACTTGATCAGCTGTGATTTGTGCCGTTTTCAAGGCCAATTCCATTGATCTTCTTGCGCCATCACCATTGGGCAGTGGCGAAGTGATGTGGTATCCATCTCCACTCAACCCATAACCGGCAACTTCTCCGTAGAATTTGGTAACACCTCTTGATAACAGATGTTGCAATTCTTCCAATATTAAGATACCACAACCTTCTCCAAGGACAAACCCACTTCTATCCTTATCAAATGGTCTTGATGACCCAACAGGATCATCGTTGAAATTTGTAACAACTGACTTCAGCCTAGCAAACCCGGCTAATGCAAGTGGATGGATAGTGGCCTCTGTAGCTCCAGCAACCATCACATCACAATACCCATCCTTGATAAATCTCATAGAGTCACCAATGGCATGGGCTCCAGTGGCACACGCGGTGGCAACGGAATGATTTGGTCCTTTAAACCCATATTTAATCGATACATTCCCAGTGGCCATATTGGAAAGCAATCTAGGAACAAATAAAGGTTGAATCTTTCTATAACCCTTTCCATGGAATGCCACAGAGTTGTTATAAGCATCTTCGATGCTACCGATACCACTACCGATACAAACACCTGTATTGATCTGATCTCCATATTCACTGGGGAACCAATTAGCATCGGTTAAAGCCTCTTTTGTGGCACATATTGCGTATTGGGCAAATTTCGGTATCTTTCTAATCTCCCCCTGTTGTAAGAATTGCAAAGGATCGAAATAATCCTCCTTGTCCAATGCCAATTCGTTAACGTTCTCAATAAACGGTTCAGGCACTTTACCAACAACACGAGACGGAATATCTCTGTACAGTTCATGGTCTGGTAGTAAATCTGTGGAGATCAAGCCTGATTTGCCATTGATCAAGTTGCTCCAGGACAGTCTCACCCCTGTGCCTAGCGGGGTGACGAGTCCCAACCCGGTGATAACAACCCTTCTGCCACTCATCTCTATCTCTATCTATCTCTATATCTTTTTGTATAAGAAAAAGTGATGAGCTCTTTGTTAAGGAAAAAGTGAAAAAAAAATAAAATTTTTTTTACTCAAAAACATAAAAATTTTAACCATCAGATAAACCACATTTGTACTAGTTTATATCATGGCCGGTTCGCAGTTGAAACTGTTGAAGGCCTCTTTGAAGTCTGCGGGGCTCACTGGACAGACCAACGTGAAAAAGAAGGGCAAGAAATCGAAGACCCCATCGGAATCCAGAAGAGATGATAAGCAACAGATCATACAAAAGATTAGAGAAGAGTTTAATCCTTTTGAATTAAAGATGAATAGAGTTAAGAGAGACATCACCGAGGTGAGAAAGACCAGACAAGTTGTTGGTAAACCGGGGATTTCCAAGCAGATTGGAGAAGAACAAAGAAAAGAGAGTTATGAAGAGCGGAAAAAATTGAAGAATAAAGTTGGTGGAGTTGTCGATCGTAGATTTGGTGAGAATAATCCTCATTTGAACCCTGAGGAGAAGATGTTGGAACGTTTCACTAGGGAAAGACAAATCTCATCAAAGAAGAATTCCTTGTTCAATTTGGATGATGACGAATCTGATGATGGAGATTTAGAATTAACCCATTATGGACACACGTTGTCTTTGAAAGATGATTTCGATGAAGGTGATTTGAAACATGACTTGTCTGATATCGGTGAAGATGAACAGCAACCAGAGAGAAAGAAGACCAAAGCCGAGGTGATGAAGGAAGTCATTGCCAAATCTAAATTTTACAAACATCAACGTCAAAAGGAACAACAGATAAATGAAAATGATATCCATGAATTAGATGAAGAGTTTGATGATATTATGCAAGAGTTGCAATCTATCAAACCATCTAAGAAGCTGGTGATTGAACCAAAATCGGAAACTGATCTTGCTTACGATGCAAGGATAAAAGAATTGGCATTTGATAGAAGATCGGTTCCAGCTGATAGGACAAAGACTGTTGAAGAATTGGAAACTGAACGAAATGAAAAGATGAAGAAATTGGAACTGGATAGATTGAAGAGAATGCAAGGGTTGGACACAGAGGAAACAAAGCATGCTGTTGCTGATGATCTTGATGATGATTTTTGGGCTAACGCCAGTGGTGATGAAGCTGAAGGTTTCACCATCAAGGAAGATGAAGAAAAGGCTGATTCTGATGATGAAAATTCAGGCTCTGACTCAGATTCAGATTCAAATTCAGAATCAGAGACAATTAAAAAAGATGGTCCTACCGAAAATATCATCAAAATTGGTAACAAAGTGATTAAAACTACTCTGCCGAAAGTGGAACATATATCTTGTCCCGAGACCGAGGAACAATTTTTGCAATTATTATCACAGTATCAATTTAAAGAGACAAATCAAGTTGTCAATAAGATTTTAGATATTTATCAACCGAAATTAGCACTGGGTAACAAGGAAAAATTGGCAAATTTCAGTGGTGTCTTGTTAAATCATATCTTGTACTTGTCTGATAATCAATCCATGTTCAACAAAGATGAATTTGTCAATGTTGTTGAAAAATTGATTTATCAATTGAGAATAATGACTGAAAAATACAATGAAACGTTGTATGAAACGTTCAAGAGTAAAATCACAGAAATACAACAAGATATCAATGATTCTAATCAATATGAACCTAAAATTTCAGATTTGATTTTTTACTCAATAGTGGGGAGTTTTTACTCCACCTCGGATTTGTATCATTTAATTGTGACGCCAACTTTAATCTTAATTTGTGAAACTTTGGAAATATTGAGAATACAAGACAATTTTGAAAATTTGGCCAAAGGTGTATTCCTTGTGGAATTATTGTTGAAATATCAAAGATTATCAAAGAGATTCATTCCTGAAATGGTTGCATTTGTCGAAAAGGCATTCTTATGCTTGATACCAGAAGTTGGTAAAATTGACGTTAACAAGTTGTTAACTTTAAGTTCAAAGCATTTCAAATCTTCATTCAATTTGAATGCAAGGGAGAAATTGGTGGGAACTACAAGTAATATTGAAATATCTCAATTGAACGATATCAAACCAACATTAGAATTGAAATCCAAGTTGGTTTTCAAATTGATCAATGTAGTGGATAATTTCAATCAATTGTACAAATCTGAACCGGCATTTGTTGAAATAGTATCACCATTCATTGTCATTTTGAAACATTTGATCAAATACCAGGCCGATATACAACAATTGTCAGAAGTGTTGTCTAAATCTGTGAAATTAGTATCGAATGCTACTCATAAACCTTTGAAATTACAAGATCATAAACCAATGGCTATTGCATCTAATGTACCTAAATACGAAGAGAATTTCAATCCAATGAAGAAATCATATGATTTCGATCCACAAAGACAAGAAATTAACAAATTGAAAGCACAATTGAAGAATGAAAGAAAATTGGCATTGAAAGATATTAGAAAAGATAGTAGATTTGAAGCAAGAGAAAAGATTAAGGAGAAGAAGCAAATGTACAAGGATTATCATAATAAGATGTCAAGTATTGTTAATTCCATCAGTACTGTGGAAGGTGCTGAAAAGAATGAATACGAAAGGGAAAAGAAACAACGTAAGAATAAGCATTAGTATATAAATGGAATAATTCTATAATTCACCTTGTCTCCTTTTGCCAGGTAATAATTGTAACTCGCTATAGAACTTATCGCAAGACTGGAAATGACCCAACTTAGAATGATCAAACTTGTCATGTTTTGTAATATCATACAGTACGAAGCGTAGATCAAAATCTCATCGAAATAATGGGCACACGACGAGTAACGAAATAAGCCCTTGACTGGTTGGTTATATTTGGGTAATGATGCCAAATATTTGTGATTTTCATGTTGGTCAATGGATGCAATGATGAATAAACCTATACCCATTACAAGATTCCCTGGGGTGGATTCATTCACGTAGAAACTCTTCAAACAATTGTTAAGGTTCAACATCAGATAAAACCCAATCCCAACCAAATAATGAAACACATGGATTTTGGAATGGGATTTAACACTAACATAGACACATTCATAACATCGTCTTATTGATTGTAACGATATCAATACCAACACTATAGAAAATTTGCTCTGCCAATGCAAACCACCAACGATCAAAAATGCCATTATCGACTCGATGAAGGACAAGATGTAAAAATGTGTGAACCAACTCTTGGGAACGTTGTAGTTTATCAATTGGTACAATTTATCATTGGCAATGCTCTTGGTGTCTAGCACTTTGCCGTATTTGAAGAAGTTTTCTAGTTGAGGTATGGCACTTGCAGCTAGGAGTAGTAGTGTGCCTAGGAGCAAACCTACATCCATCAGTTTATCTATCAAAAGAATCAAAACAATCATCATCTTGCTGCTGTTGTTGTTGTTGTTGGAGATGAGCAGAGCAAAAATTTGTATGTGCTGACAAAATATTACCGTAATAGGCAGTCTGTGTGGTACTCTTATCAGAATATTTTCTTTTACTAAAATTATTATTGTGATGGCGTCTATCAAGTGTGTGTGTAGTAGTTGATTGATGGGTAGAGAATATGGCGAAATTTGACAAGTCTCATCACGATAACAATGGTAAGAACGGCGATAATAATAACACATTTCTATCGAGGGTGTTTGGAATGAATTCATCCTTTCCTACTAATACACCTTTATTTACTGATGATCACGATACAGAGTTGTCATTGTACAATGATCACAATTTGCATTCGGATGACGAGTTTTTCAACAATAGCAATCGCACTGTGAGCTCTACAGATGATGAGGATGATCCATCTGAGGAATCTAATGATGATGATGATGATGAAGAAGGTGAGTTGATTCCAGAAAGTTTGATGGTGGAACCGAATAGGCTGCATTTTGAAGTGAGCCATTTCCCCACACAGAGTCTTCATCCAGACTCGAAGAAAGTGGATAGAAATTTCCAAGAGCTATCTCAAAAGGCTAAAGAATTGGCAAGTAAGACTTTGAACAAGTTAAGCATCAGCAATAATAATAATAACAGCAATAACAATTTCTTACCTCCTCCTAATGGGATGAATCACAAATTTGATAAACAACAGAAGAAACAAGAAAAACTGCTTCGAAACAAGTTGGGAATCTTGACACCATTGGAAAAATCCTTGTGGGTTTGGGCAAATATCACAAATTTGGATATTTTCTTAGATGATGTGTATAAATATTACACGGGAAAGGGATTTCAATGTATACTAGTGGAGAATATTTGTGATGTATTGACATTGATGTTTATATTGATACTTTCTGTTTATATGGGGAATTGTGTCGATTATGATATCTTGTTAAATTCAGCTCCAACAAAGATGTCTGATGTCAAAGTTGATAAATGTTATTCTCATATTCCCAAATTTCAAAAATTTTTGATTTTTATCATTTCAATGTTTATTGCCTTGAGATTGAAATCATTTGTGATGAAGGAGTTGCCGAAATTGAGAGAGATTAAAAATTTTTACAACTATTTGTTAAATATTAGCGATGAAGAATTACAAACGATTAGTTGGAATTCTATTGTGAAAAAAATCATGGTTTTAAGAGATCAAAACACCACTGCAGTTATATCTGAGAATTTTGGAGTGATCAATAATGATTTGAAATCTAAAAAAAGGTTGAATGCTCATGATATTGCCAATAGAATTATGAGAAAGGAAAATTATATGATTGCCTTGTTCAATAAAAACATTTTAAACTTGTCAATTCCAATTATCACTAAAAAGAATCATAGTTTCTTGACAAAGACATTGGAATGGAATTTAAACTTGTGCATTTTTGATTTCATATTTGATCCTAAAACTGGTCAATTACACAAGAAATTTTTAAAAGAGCAAAATAGGTTACAATTATCAAAAGAGTTGAAAAATAGATTTATTCTTGCTGGAATCTTGAATATCTTGTTATCACCATTTGTTGTAACTTATTTCATTTTGTATTATTTTTTGAAATTTTTTTATGAATTCAAGGCTAATCCCAATTTGATCAACAATAGAGAATATACGCCATTGGCAATGTGGAAATTTCGTGAATTTAATGAGTTGCAACATTTGTTTAAAAAAAGATTAAGTCTCTCTGATCAATTGGCTTCTAATTATATCAATCAATTCCCAAGAAAAAAAATTGATATAATTTTAAGATTTTTTTCATTTATAAGTGGGTCGTTATTGACAATATTGGTAATTTTAACCATTTTGGACCCTGAATCATTTTTAAATTTCGAGATAACACACAAGAAGAGTGTGTTATTTTATATAAGTACATTGGGTGCCATATATACACTTTGTCAAAATTCAATCCATGATGAGAACATTGTATTTGATCCAGAACAAAATTTACAAAAATTGTACAAATTTACTCATTATTTACCAAAAGAATGGGAGGGGAAATTGCACACGGAAGATGTCAAATTTGAATTTGCCCGTTTTTATAATTTGAAAATTGTCATCATATTGAAAGAATTGATGAGTTTAGTATTATTACCAATAATATTGTTTTATTCATTACCAAAATCTTCTACTAAAATCATTGATTTCTTTAGAGAATTTACCATTCACGTTGATGAATTGGGTTATGTTTGTTATTTTGCAATGTTCAATTTTGATAAGAAGGACAAGTTGAGATCTGAATATTATCAATCAAATGATGACAAGATGATGAAGTCATATCTTTATTTTATAGACAACATTAATAATGATGAAAATTTGGATCATTACGAGTCATCAATATTTATTGATAACAGTTCTATGCCTGCACCAAGAACTAATAAGAAGATGAGGCCTTCAAATTTGAGAAATAGTTTTATCATGGAGGAAAGCTTTGATAGTCAATTGATCGGTTCAGATAATGTGCATAATAATAATAATGCCAATATCGCTAATCAACGGGCAAAGAGAAATGGCAAATACCCAGCAAGCTTAGTCGATGATGATGCAGAAGAAGAAGAAGATGATGATGATGACGATGGAGGTGTTTTGAAATTTGTTAACCAGTTTTATAACAAGACTTGAACAAGATCCAAATCCGTACTTGGCATTTGCAATATACATTCAACTAATTGTAGTAGTACCCCTTTGTAGTTCTCTCTCCATCTATCTGATAAATTACAGACAGCCCCTGTATTTTTTGTGCCCCCAACACACTACTTTTTGCGCTGGTTTTTAAAAATTTTAACATTTCAGACAAAAGATGAAAATATCAACAAACAAGAGGGAAGGGGTCAGATACCACATACAGAAAGATAGACTGATAAGTAGATAAGTAGATAGACAACTGCATCACCAAATGACCATATCCAGTGATGAGTTGAACTATCTCATATGGAGGTATTTGCAAGAACAAGGACTAGAGGTTTCTCTGTACGCATTACAAGACGAGACAAGTGTTGATAAATACGATATCAAATACA
The DNA here is from genome assembly GCA_003706265.2 of Nakazawaea holstii. Lineage (NCBI taxonomy): Eukaryota > Fungi > Ascomycota > Pichiomycetes > Alaninales > Pachysolenaceae > Nakazawaea > Nakazawaea holstii. The sequence continues at coordinate 63,631 of PPKU02000043.1, read as the reverse complement.
ATGAAAAGATTCCATTGGGATGCTTGATAAATTTGATACAAAAGGGGATCTTGTATTGTGAAGAGGATGAATTGATAGATTCCAATGGAGATATAAATGATAATATCCAGGAGAAATTCAATTTGTTTGATGCCTTGGAGAAGGATAAATTGAATAATCCAACAACAGTTATAAATAAGATAGACGACACAAAGATGACACCCGATTTCAAAGAACTATCACCAACAGTTTCAGAGACATTCACCACGATACTAACGAAATCATTCACATTTCCTAAATCCCAAACAAACCATTGGAATCCTCGTAGTAGTGCTGTACTAGCATGGGGTCAACGTGATTCATCATCAATGATAACGGTGCTCGATGATTCTGAAAAGGAGAAATTACAATCATTGTCCAGTTTGAAATTGGAGCATCCATCAATTAGTTCATTCACGTCTCATTCAAATGATATAACACTGATTGAATGGTCAAATAATGGAGATATGTTATTAACCGCTTCAGAATCGGGAGAATTGAGATTATGGACTACTGATGGTAAATTGAAAAATGTGATGATGTTACATAATCTGCCCATAATAACGATGAAATGGTTAAATGATTTAATATTGACAAAAGATCATAAAAAGACAATAATATGGGATTCTAAAAGTGGATTGGCATTGTTACATTTAGAAGATACCCAAGGAGGTATTGATGGTTGCTTTATCGATGAAAGTAAGATTGCCATACCTGGATCAGATCATTCCATCTTGATATATGATTTATCTACTCAACTGCCACTTTCCAAATTAAATGGTCACACGGAAAACATATCAATGATAAATTATTCAACATCTTTAAAACTCTTGATGACCGTTTCCGATGATTTGAGTATAAGAATTTGGAAAGGTGAATCTGTGAATTCCACACAGATAATATTGGGTCATTCTCAATTGATCACTTCTTGTAATTGGTTACAATCCACCAAATTTGTGATACCCAATTTGGAAATGTTGATCAGTACTTCATTAGATGGTAGTATTAGAATTTGGAATATTTTCAATGCAGATTTGTTATTCATTGCGACAAATCCAGGAGGCGTTTCCATATTACAAGCTTCAATATCCCCAGATTACAATTGGTTGGCAACTGGAGATGTCGATGGAATAATTACAATATGGGATATCTCCATTGATGCCTTGAATAATAATTATGAAAAGAGGCTGGCTAATAAACTTGGAACCATAAAGAATAAATCACAGTATCAACCGGATTTAGATAATGATGGCAATTTTATTAGCTGTATCAAATGGAGTCAAGACTCTAAAAAAGTTGCAGTCAGTTACAGTGAAATTGATAGTGTTGTTCTTTGCATCTAGGGTTGCTTTGTGTTTTGTTTTGGAAATTAGTGTATTATATTTATCTTTAGATCTTTGTATATTATATCAAATATATTTATAAATCGATTAATTGTATTGTTATTACCGTTATCATATTTCTCCCACCGCCGTTTGAGTATATAAACGGCTAATTGCCGAATGCTAACACCGAACTGGCTCAACGGTTTTTTTTTTCGATCTTTACTTTTGCTAAATCCGACTACAAATTTCTGAAATAATAGATATATAAATATAAGAATAATCAATGTTGATCAGTTTATTCTAATGACAAGAATATCAAAGTATAATGAGTGGACGTAGTAGTGATATAAGAAATGATTCAAATTCAAATCCACAAGGAAGTAAAATTGATTTTGAGGAGATTCCGTATTCGGTGTATACGCCAAGAGATAAAAAACTCTTGTTGCTACTCAGTGCTACAGTTGGGTTATGGTCAACAATTTCGATGCCGATATACTTCCCGGTGTTACCCATAATCAAAGAGAAATTCAAAATCGATGATGAATTGATGAATTTAGCTGTTGTGTTGTACATGATTTTCCAAGGTATTAGTCCTACTTTTATAGGAAATTTAGCTGATTTATATGGTAGAAGACCAATGGTGATGACAAGTTTGATTGGTTATATTGGTTCTAATGTTGGATTGGCAGTGTCTGACGCATATTGGCTAATCTTGTTTTTAAGATGCATACAAGCAGCATCAATAGCACCGGTTATTGCTCTTTCCTCTGGAATAGTTGGTGATATAACAAGAAGAGCAGAACGTGGTTCATTTATGGGGGTTGTTTCTGGTATTCAATTAACGGGACAAGGATTTGGTGCCTTGATAGGCGCGGCACTTGCCAGTTCTCTTGGTTGGAGAGCTATATTCTGGTTCTTAGCCATTTGTGGAGGTGTGGTATTAACGATTGTTGGGTTTCTATTACCAGAGACAAGGAGAACCTTGGTTGGTAATGGATCTATAAAACCTAAAAGGTTGATAAATAAGGCCCCTATCTTGTTCACACCTTATTTCCGGAACAAAATTTTGATAAGCCAAGTTGATTCAAAAGAACCAAGTTCTAAAGATGGATTCAATGTATTTCTGCCATTTATCATGCTTTCATATCTAGAAGTTGTCTCGCCACTTTTCTGCGTCGCGATGTTGTTCACAACATGGACAGTGGCGTTGACAGAGTACACCACTATATTGACTGATGAGTATCATTATAGTACTATGAAAGTTGGGATTTGTTATTTGCCAAGTGGTATTGGGTCATTGATTGGAGCAATGACATCGGGGAAAGTTTTGGATTTTGCATACAAGAGAAAGAAGAAGGCTTATGATGATATTATGGATCAAAGCAACAAACCTGATTTTAACATCATTGATGCAAGATGCTCATTGTATTATTACCCACTGACTTTATTTTCACTGTTCATCTTAGTGTTCGGTTGGACCTTGGATCGTAAAGTGAACATTGCAGCACCACTAGTGTCATCATTTTTTTCAGCATTGTTTTGCATGTTCCCCATGACAATGGCACAAACAGTGTTGGTTGATATGTTCCCGACAAGGTCATCGACGTCTGTTTCGGTTTTAAACTTGACAAGATGTTTAATAGGCGCATTGTTCGTTGGTGTATTGTCAAAGATGTTGAAAGCTATGACTGTTGGTGGTACTTTCACATTTTTAGCTGCAATTTGTATGCTTTCTAATATCCTCATTTATATCTTGATAAAAAAGGGAAAGAGTTGGATCTTACAAAGAGAGATGAAGGATAAAATTACCAAAGAGGATGATCATAGTTCAATTACACAAAGAGAAGATGATGGATTAGGAAATGATGCCGAACAAAAAGTATGAAGTTAATGTATCTATAGATTTGATAAAGCTATATTATTATTATTAATATACATTAAAGCAATTAAATAGATAAATTGAAAACGGCAAGTTATTCAAATAATAAATAAAGTTAAAAATGAAAAACTCCTATTGTTGATATCGATAAAATTACAAAACATTGAAAAAAGACAAAAAAAGCTCTATTGTTTTCCCTCACTTTTAAAACCTGAATTTAAACCTTCTGTAGCTACTTCAGCTAAGGCAGCCAATGAAAATAATCCAGCTTGAGCTGAAGATTGTTGTTGTTGTTGTTGTTGTTGAAGCTCTGGTTTTGGTGAAGCTTTTGGTAATGGGTATTGTGTTGTTGGATTTAATATACTATCCAATGGATTTGTCCTTGAACTTTCTACAGGGTCACTGTTGAGTAAACTCATAATTGAAGTCCTTGAAGGAGGTATTTGTGGCAAAGGTTGTTGATGTTGAGGTTGAGGTTGTTGGTTCTGGAATTGAACACCACGGATATTCTTATCAGAATCGGAGGGATTCAAAAGATTGGCATATCTTTTCTCATCATCCTCCCTTTTGGCGTTTTGAAATAAATTGGGTTGACCGAATGATGGAGGAGAATTGAAATGATGTTGTGATTGTGGTAGTTGAGTGATAGGTGGTGCATTGTTGTACACATCAGGCATTCCATGAGTGATATCCCTTAAACTTGGTAATTTCATCGTATGCTGTTGTGATGGCGGTGTTGGTGGTTGTTGTTGTTGTTGATGGAATGAAATTCCGATTTCTTTTTGCTGTGGCGCAATCTGTTGTTGTTGTTGTTGTTGTTGCATTGCCTCATAATGGGCTTCACCATTTTCAGTTCCATTTCTTCTCATATCAGCTTCTCTAGCAATCGTCACCCAATTATTGACGCTATTAGCATTTTTACTATAATAATTTCTAACCATTGTTGTTGTCTTTGTTTGAATTTTTTTAGCAATCAATTTCCATTGAGTTCCATATTCAGCCAAAATGCTTGGAAATTTGTTAGCATCATTTATACTCCAATATGATGTTATATGAGGTGGTTTCTTGTCTTTCTTTGTCACTTTCAGTTGTCCATTCGATGGTGGAGAGTTAAATGACTCTTGTGTAGTTTCTGATTGTTCTTGTTCTTGTTCTTTGATTTCTGGCTCAGTTGTTACAGCATCATCAGAAAGAGGAAGAGCAGCAGTGGCAAATGATTTCAAAAGTTCCAATTGATGAGCAGATTCCGCTTCACTTATTGGCTGCTTTTCTATATCTGCATCTGATTTGAATTCTTCAATTTCCTTTGCCTTTTTCTTTTGCCCACGATGTTTCTTTGTTTTTGGTTGCTCTGTTTCTAAAGAATTAGAATTGATTTCTGAGGTCAATTTATTGTTGATGGTTTCCAATGAACCATTGCTTACAACTTTCTTGGACCCTTCATTAGTTGCATCCAGAGTGTCAAACGTAGGAGCTGCGGCTCTTTTTCTTCTACCCGTTTCACTGTAAAGAATTTCATCCTGCTCTGCTGTAGCAACCAGCAGCAGCAGCTTGTCGTCATTTATAATGTTTTCATCCAAAGCTTCAGTAGTTGGTACGGGGAAATAACCTTCTGATTTCTCAACATTGGAAGATGACACAGGGGTAGAAACAGCTGAAGTGTTGCTCGTTTGTGTTCCAGATTTGGGTTTATTAACCAGTTTAGTTCTACCTTTAGCAGATCCGGCTTTCCTTCCAAGTCTCTTATTTTTGGCAGCAACTAACAGCTTATAATTTGTCTCTCTCTTTGTTCTATAATAATGCAAGACACACTCCTCGGCACTTCTTCTATTCTCCATGAGAGAAGAAATCTTACCAAATCTTTTGGGAAATGAAGCATAAGCTTCACAAAACATCTCATGTTCCAGCTTGGTGAAATTGTCTATTTTGTCAGTCTTTAATCTTGATTCCCATTCTGATAAATCGGTAACTAGATTGTTGGTTGAGATGAATTTGAATGCATCTCTTTTGATTGGATCGATGATCATTTCAGGAATAGTGGCAGCGGCTTGTCTTGCTCTGAATAAAGGATCATTTTCCTCTTCTTCTTTCATCCTTTGTAAAATCTCTGCAAATTCAGCTTCACTGTTGACAATTCCAGTATTTCTCACTCTACGACTGGTTGTACTGCTAGTTGGAACGACATCTTCCAAGTTAGGTTTAACCACACTGGAAATGGGATCAACTGGGGCAACATCTTCCGGATCAGAAATGTTATGAAGTTGTTTCAATTGTTCTTCCATGAATTGAACACGATCTTTCCAACGTGTACTTCTCTTGTGAAATTCTAATAGTAATTTTTTCCCTTTTATATTAACAGATTTTTTTATAAAGGAAAAATTGTGTAAAAGTTTTGGTCTGATAGCTTGTTGATGGATTAAGATATTAGTTTGGAAAAATGGATAGTTATTGAAATCATTCAAAGGTCTCTTTGCAAGATATGGCAAACGGCTTCGCACTTTTAATTTGGAAGTACTTTTCAAGCTCCATAATTTGGTTTCCAATCTATTCATGGGGAAAATACATCCTTCAACATCTTTAGGAAGATAATTTTCCTTCAAATCATCACCCATTTTTTCAAATTCATCATCGACATCCAATTCATCGATATCATCTCTGATACTAGATATTAAAGATGGCTTCACTTTCAACTTCACATCCAGTTGCTGAATAACGGGCTCTGGTGATACTGATTTGACTTCTGTTTTAACAGGTGATATGTCTTCCGATATTGGAAGCTCAGAAGGGTCATATGAATCTGAAGAAACAGAAGATTCTCTCTCTGCGATACTGACTTCGTCGGAAACAGCATTCTTCAAAGGTTGATCAATAATTATCTTGTCATCTTGAGATTGTTTTTTATTTATCTCATGTTCTTGCTTTTGGAAATCTTGTTGTTGCTCTTGTTCTTGCTCTTGTTCTTGCTTTTGAACTTCCTCTTGAATTTGCGGTTCATCCAGTGTTTCAACTTGAATTTCTATTTTCTCTTCTTTCAAAGCAGTTTCTTTATCGCCATTGGAGATATCACCAACCAGAGAGACAGATTGTGCCTCTTTCATAACAATATCATCTTCTTTTGATTCAGGTTTAGTCTCTTCATGTATATCCACCACTTTTGCTTTAATCTCTTCTTCTGGCTTTTCAGACGAAGCAGAAATCGAACTTTTAGGCTTATCAATTTTAGGTTTAATTGAACCATAAATCAAGTCATCTTCCTCCAGGTCCTTTTTGATATGTTCATGAGAAGTTTTCCTCTGATAACCTCTATATCTATTGTCGTATCCACTACTATGGTCTCTGTTATATCCATAAAATCTATTCGATCTATAAGGATCTCTAGAGTCATATGAGCCATTGCTTGAATAAGTTGGTATCCTGGAACTATTGTTGATCAAGTCTCCCGATCTTTTGTTTTTATGTAGTATCGAAGAACCATTAACATCATCTTGTCTATTGTATCGTGAATTGGTTGTGGGTACTGCGGAAGTGGAAATTGAAGACGATGAAGACGAAGGTTTCGAATGATGGGTATGGTCTTGATTGTTGCCTGCGACAGAGTTGGAATTTATGGATGATGGAGAATGCGAGCGGTAAGAAGCAGCGCTGTTGTTGTTATATCTTTTGTTGTAACCATACCCTGATGATTGATATTTTGAATCGTATGATGGGTATCGATTATAATTGGAGTTATAACTTCCCGCAGACAGTGACCTGTTTTTCGAATATGGGGCCAGCCGCTGTTCAGCGAATCTTCTGTTATTTGTTGAAGTGGTGGGGATGTTATTATTATTAGCAGTATTATTATTGTTATGATTATCAATATTGGTATTATTTGTGTTTGGATTTATATTCCCGGTAGAACCATATCGATTATACCTCCAGGGTTCATTGAATTTCCTCCTGTCATCACCAGGAGGGACACCCTTTCTATCAGACATTGATTATATATAGATATATATATATATGGGGTGTTGTATATGAATGCTTCTCTTTGTGTAATGTGTCTTAATAATTTGTATACATGAATGTTGAGATAGTGATCATGAAGTGGAGCGTAAGGAAATATATCACGATCTTCCAGATGCAAATAGACAATTCTGTAGAAAGCCTATTGATCAATTAATTGAATAAATGGGGTTCGTAGGAGTGTGTGGTTGAGAATATCAATTATACCTTAATAAAAGTGCTTGTTTTCATAAATAATTCAAATTTGAGTCTGTTAAAATTTTTAGTTTTTCTCTTCCAACACTAACTGGGCATGTAAATTACCGCTTTAGGAAGTCATATACAAGACTCTCAAGAGCCAAGGAGTCGTCTTGTTGTATAGATGTATGGATGTACGGATGTATCATTGATCATGATCAGTTGAAGCCTAAGCACTGTTTGCTTCTTCTGTATCTGTGGGATTTTGTACAGAAAATTTTCCTAAATTTTGATATAAATTTGATTTACAGCATATGGTATCTCATTGTGCAAATTGCATTGCAAACGAAGGACAACATCTGATTGTTTCTGCACATGTAATATATCATCTTGGTTGTAAAGTGCTAGCGGGTTGAATAGTAACTTTGTTCAGCTACTTGTTATAGAAGTTTCCTTTGGTTTGGTAGTTGTATTATTACTAATGATCCTTGTGAGGTTAGTTTAAACGCTAAGGGTGAAAAATATTGTAAATGTACGTTAGTGATGGAAACTTCAAAAATGATACCAACCAGATTCCAAACCCTTTTGTTCGGATATTCAATCAATTTACAATGTATTCACTCTAACTTTTGTTTGTTAAAATGATCATTTTCATTCACAGACAGAAATTCTTATAAAATTATCGTTATTTCTAAATCAAGACACCTCCTTTCTTATATCTCTAAGGAGCTCTTATACCCCTTATAATTTAACAATTATTCACCTTATCCAAAACATTCACTCTACAGATGCTTCCATCACTGCAAATATTCAGTATTATTATTATTTAAGCTTCACTGCCTATTGGAAGCAGAGATACGAGATAGAAAGAACACAATGATTACATCTACTTGAAGTTCGTTTGTAAAAATCAGCAATAAACTCTTGGCTTGTAACAAGAAGATGAAATCTACTGAATAAGACCTTGATCAATCAGTATTACCACAACATTCACCAATCATCCAACATTATAATATGCTCAACTTATGATTCTAGCGAAGGGTTTTACTTAGGTTTCATCTACGATTTGGGATATAGTAGTGATGTTTGAATAACTGTGCGTAAATTCAATCATAAATCGATAAAGATCTCTCTAAATTTATTATCCCACGGATTTTCCCTTTATATATATTTTCGGGCATTGTTAGAGAAAATCGAATGGCGAAAGATCTTTTCACAAGGCATTGTTAGAGATCTTTCTCCCTTCCATATGAAAAACTTAACAGGGCCGTATATTTGCTGGTGTCAACCTAATCCGTATAGTAGCATAGGGTGAACTCCTTAGGGATCTGGGAACAGGTATATTAGGCCTGGGAACTAGATTCCAACAATTTTCTTGTTCCATTTTTATTGTGCAATATGTTTTCTTCTTCCATTCTTTTGTCCACTCTGTATTCGTATTCCCTTATATTGTCCATTATGTTTGCTTCTTTTCCAATTTGAACCATTATGTTTGCGAAGGTATTTACTGAGTCAATTGCAATTTCCCGTTGATATAACTCATGCACTAATGAAAAAGAATATAGGGATTGAACAAACATTGGAAAAGAAAGAGGTCAAGCACACAAGGGGCACAACACATTAGATCTCAGCAACATTATAGTTATGGATAAATAGCAGTCGATATTGAGAACGAAACTCAAAAGCTTTAAATCATCCTTTAGATGATGAGTCGATATTGAGAACGAAACTCAAAAGCTTTAAATCATCCTTTAGATGATGAGTTTATATAACATTTCACAAAAAAAAAAAAAAAACGCTTGAAATTCATACGCAGATACCATCCGAACGATCTTTTAGCCTACCAGTGTTTTCATAAGGGACACAAAATTGCGATATATGATTCAATGAATGGTTAATACGAAAAGGTTTATTTTGTTTTGTTATGTTAATTTTTGGTATTTTAAAATCATAAAAAATTAATGTCTTTGCCTTCAAACAGATTCGAACTGTTGATCTCCTCATTACTAGTGAGGTGCCTTACCAACTTGGCCATAAAGGCAATTTTTGAAAATTTTTGGAAAAAGGTATTTACCTGGATAAATCCTACTGTAGTGTCACGTGACTATACCACGTGACTTAGAGTCATTCCACTACACAGACAGCCCCTATTCTATTTCCTAATCAAGACATACAATCCGCGCCCCGGCTCTAACAAAGACCAGCATCTCTTTCTCTCTTTCTCTTTCTCTTTGTCTGTTAGTAATAAAAATCACTTTTTAACTATTTATAACTTATACCTCTCTTTGGAATTATATATTACAAATATACAATTATATATATTCAACACAATGTTAGCAGCAACCAACATCAGATCCAAATCAATCATGAAACCAACCATACTAAGAAGATTCAACTCATCCACTTCTTCCAATTTGAAAGAATTAGATCCTATTGTCTTGGATGAGATCTTTCACAGGAACAAGACAATATCGTATCCAAAACTGTTCAAGAACAAGTCTAAAACTGTTGCCAATAATGACCTTAGTGAAATCGACAAGAATTTGAAAAATTTCAAATCAAATATCCCAATCAATTTCAAATACTACTTGAGAAATCTTCAAAATTTGAACAATTTTAAACAATTACCATACAAATTTGGTGAAAATCAGATAATACCATCCACTAAGGAAAAGGAGTTACAATCTATATTATGGGATTTCAACGCGCCAATAAGGTATTCATTTGGTTATGGATCCGGTGTCTTTTCACAAGGTCAGGATAATAACAAGCCAACACAAGTTGATTTGAATTTCATAGTATCATATCCAAATCATTGGCATTCGTTAAATTTGTCTCAATATCCAAATCATTATAGTTTTTTGAAAACATTTGGCTCATCAACTGTGTCACTGGTGCAAAATCTTGGTGCTGGTGTTTATTTCAACCCATATGTGAAAGGTTTAGGTAGTAATAAATCTAATTTGATCAAGTATGGTGTTTCGTCAATGGATAATCTGATTAGTGATTTGATCAATTGGGACTCGTTATACCTAAGTGGGAGATTACACAAGCCAACATTGGTGTTGAGAAATTCTCCAAATATTTCATTGTTACAAAATTTGAATTTGATCAATGCTATAAAGCTTTCGGTATTATTATTGGACAATACAAAATTCACCGAGTTCCAATTATATGAGATGATTGCATCATTATCATACAATGGTGATCCAAGGATGAAAATTGGTGGTGAAAATCCAAATAAAGTTCGTAATATCGTTAATAATCAATTATCAAGTTTTAGACACATGTATGTGCCATTGTTGGAAACATATTTTGGTCAATCGATCAATATTGACAAGTCAAGTGAGAAGGAGTTTAAATTTGATGTTGATTTATCTTCAAGATTCAAAGCTGAGATCGTTGCTGAATTACCATTGAATTTCAGAAGGAAATTATATGCCAAGTACTCTTCCATTTACAATCTGGAATTATCCAAAGATAAAATTTCACAACATGTTCTCAATAATAACAAACTAGAATCATCTTCCAAGCAACAAGTGAATTTACCATTTAAAGATCTTCAATCGGTTTCTGATTTATCAGTGGTACCAACTGCCGATTTTGAATACTTACCAACTTCGATGAAATTAACTGAATTTGTTAACAAAATCGCCAATGATGATAATTTGAATTTCAATTTGAATAAAACTTTACAAGAAATTATCTTCAAACCGGCTTTGATTCAAAGTCTTAAGGGGATTTTAACTGCTGGTGTTATCAAATCTTTTGATTACGCTTTGGAAAAGAGATTGAAATACAACAAATCTTTAAAATGAAAATTAAAATGAAAATTAAAATGAAAATGGAAATGAAATGATGACCCCCTATACATATATATATCTATCTATATTTATTTATTTATATACCAAATTTTTTTTTTTTTGATTTTTTGATTCACCCGTCTTTGACTTCCACTTTATCCAATTGTAGCAAATCCCTTTGTCCATAAACTTCAGAAATGATAGTTAGACACCATTGATAACAGATCAATGTACTTTCGTCTTCCACCACTGGTAGCAATTTCTTCAATTTCTTACCAAACGACCTTAGGATCGATAATTCGTTATACGAGATCAATTCCGGTATGATTAAAACCATCACGAATATCCATTTGATGAAATTATCTTCAATTTTCTTGGAACACCATCGTTGGTATAATGAGATCAATCTGAATTTTTGTGACAAGTCCAATTGCGAAAGTATCGATATATTCGGTTTAGTATTCACAACTAATGATTTCCAATTCGCTATTGAAGACGGCAACTCCACCAATGGTGTGCTTTCGTATTGCCTTGACAATTCCAGATACTTGATCCGAAGCGTTTTATAATGTCGTAGTGTATCAATTTGCCATTGTGAAAGCACAATTTCTGAACCATCACCGTCATCATCTTTTGCACCAGTTGGCACTGTTCCTTCTTCTATCGCATTAACATCAGTGATAAAGGTGTTTCTCTCCCCCTTGGCAACGTATTCGAAATCCGCACTGGATTCCAGTTGGTATCGAACTACATTTAAATACTCCTCCACTGATGATATCTTTGATAAATCTTGCTCTTGTTGTTGTAATAATTCTTTCAATCGATCTTCAGATATTTTCGGCACTTGGAACAGTCGATGTTGTCCAAATACAGGATCTACTGTTTGAAATTCTTCTGCTTTATCCAATTCATCGTATGGTCTCTTTGACATTTGACGTTAACGATTTACGATGATGATGCTTAATATGGTTTTCTTATTTTTTTTTTTTTGACTCCTTATAATTTTTTTGCATTATAGAGATGAGATGATATTTACAACTTACAAGCAACATTACAAGCAATTGAAGATTCAATATATCTACGGGTAGTTCATCACAGATGAATGAAATGATATATGTATTAAATGCAATTTACTAATGAGTTTTCTTTTTCTTGTTTAAAAACAATGCTGGTTTTTGTCTCAATTTTTTGATAACCAGTTCATCAAATTGAGAATCACAAATGGGACATTTGGTATCGTTAGGGACAATGCTCAATATGCATAGACAAACACTGCAAACGTATCCAATATTGATAATCTCGTTTGTTATAAAACATGAAGCTCTAAAATCAATTTTGGAATCCGTGGGTAGTATCAACACCAGACGTAAAGATGGGTCGATGAAAAAAGCACTTGATAAATACTGGATTAACCCTTTTGGCTTCTTGATCAATTGATAAACACCACTGGTGGAATCACTTGCCTGTTGTAAGAAAACTGATGCTGAACCGAGTTTAACGACATCGATTGGGATTTTCATCTTTTGTGCAGCAAATATACAATTCATAGTGGAGATGTATGGCAAGGTGTTATCATCACTGACTGATAATACCAAGATTCGTGATTTGAGTAAATGTTCCTGGCCCCTTGATATCTTATTTATATAACTTAACAGCATTGAAAACAGCCCGGACATTGAATTCTTATAATTTCCCTGTTCCTTCACAATCGTCTCTTGCCGCATGAGTAACTCGTTCAACTCATTCACAATTGCCTCGTCAAGTCCTCTGAATTGTCTATACATATTCGCATCGAACTTATTATTATTATTATCCCTTGTCAATTCAGTTTGTTGCTTCGGTATTGGATATAGAAATTTCGCTCCATTCTTCTCATCACTGAAATTATTCGCCACCAACACTGCAACTTTATTCGAAGAGTTCAACAGTAAATGGGCATTCAACATGATGCATATCGATTTTGTCACTTCTCTTATATCGATCAATGATCTCAATTCAAACCATTTCAATGGATTGATGTCGATAATCACCGTGAGTAAAGATGGGAGCTCATCGACTAATGCTGATGCTTTCAGCGGGTCATCCACAGGTTGGAATGTTCTATCTGATATGGCATCCATGACTTGCTTCACATATATTACACAAGTTCTTCTCTATTCTATTCTATATATAAATGGCTTCTTTTCTTCACCACAAAAGAGAAGAAAAAAAAAAAGTTGAACGAAATTTAAAATTTGCCATACAAAGAGATTAAAATACCAACAGACACAAAGATGGCACCATCAAACAAGATCAGAGAAGAGGCCGTTGTGCCATATTATCACATCCCAGCACAACCAAGAAACGTTTCAAGTAACGTGATGTCTCAAAGTTTGCCTATGGCGGCTATGTTTTTGAAAAACAAGGCAATTGCTTGGTCATCATTATTCTTGGCCATACAATCTTATTTAAATGAACCAAAGAATAAACCATTGGAAAAGGACACCTCGGCAGCTTCTGCCGGTTCACAACCACCAATTTTCCAAGTCTTGTTTGCCGTCATTGGTTTACTCACGTGTTATATGGATGTGTTTTTCCCAGTTGGTGCACCAGTTAACAAGAATAATGTCGCTGAAGCTGTTACCACCGCCATTGCAGAAGCTACTGGTAAATAATAAGGCACACAATTTTATTTCAATTCAATTATCTTTTCAAAAATAGCTTTTCCAAATATATATTAATACGATTTTTTTATATGATTATCTAAAATTTATCAATTCTATTCTCTTCAGGGTCAATTTTGAAAATCTTGTCAGGATTGAACAATCTGTATGGATCCAAACTCGTCTTCACCTTTCTCATCAAATCAATAGTATCCTCACCTAATTCCTCTGTCAAGAATTCTCTCTTACCTATCCCAACTCCATGTTCACCACTACAAGTACCTCCATATCTTATCAGTCTTTGAGCCATTCTATTGATCACTTTTTCAGCAACGTGTAATTTCTCCGGTGGGAAAATGACCAAGGCATGGAAATTCCCATCGGCCAGATGTGCCACCACTGTGGTAAGCAAACCGTGATCTTCAATATCCTTAACGGTCTCCTCAATGGCTTCTGTCAATTTGCTAACGGGGACCGCTGAATCTGTGGGGCAAAATTTCATATCGGGATTTTGTCTCTTGGCCCAATCGATAGAGATCCATAATTGAGCTTTTCTAACATCCCAAATCTCACGCTTGTCTTCCTCTGAATAGGCAACTTCATAGTTGGATCCTCCATTCTTGGAGCAAATCTCTTTAACTGCCTTCACGGTATCCTTGAGTTGATTTTTGGAACCACCAAATTTGAATAACAACAAGTTCTTATCACTATATTTTCTTGTCGTTACATCCATTTCCTTAATAACTTTCATCTGTCTTGAATCTAACAATTCACAAGAATTAACTTGAATCCCTTTTTTGAAAATATCAATAACTGAATTCGTTGCATCTTTCAAAGTATCGAAATTAATCATTGCCACAATTTCGTTTTCAGGTCTTACATTCAATTTCAACGTTGCCTCAACAATGATCCCCAACGTTCCCTCAGATCCAATGAATAAATTTGTCAAGTTGTAACCAGCAGAGGATTTCCTTGGTCTGTTTTTAGTCTTGATGATTGTTCCATCGGCCAAGACTACTTTCAACCCAATAACATTATCCTTTGCGGCACCGTACCTACATGCAAGAGTTCCAGAAGCATTAGTCGCACACATCCCACCTATCAATGCCCCAGTGCAAGCATCAGGCCCAAATATCAAATTGTAAGAAGATAAATACTCGTTCAATTCATACGAATTGATTCCAGGACCAACAACGATATCCAAGTCGTCCTCGTGGAATTCAACAATCTGATCCATTAAACTGACATCGATTGCAATACCCTTCTTTGTTGGAATCATATGTCCTTCAATCGATGTCTTACCGGCAATTGGCATCATTGGTATCTTGTATTTATAACAGATCTTGACGATTTTGACAACTTCCTCGGTGGAAATTGGATAAGTTATTATGTATGGTCGTTCTTCATCGTTTGGCTTGTGGAAATTGGAAGAATTGTCTGAATGGTCTAGTAAATCAACTTCCAACGATGATAACCGATCTTCAGTGATAAATTCCTTGATTTCAGTAATCGCTTTTTCAACATCTTCCAAGGATGCATACCTGGGAGCTGATAAGTCGCTCAATTTGGTGGTGGATTTTTGGTAATGGTCAACTTTATCTTGTGACGAAAACTTTGATGCTGTGATCCAGCCCAACGAACCAGCTGCAAGCGCTGTTGCTGATAAGAGAAGAAAAGGTGAATTTTTCTTTGCATTACGAGCACTAGTTGAAAATTTTACAGAACGCGGTAGTCTTTTCAAATGGGATAAACATCTCGCCCTGACATAAAACATAATTGACACTTTAAGCTACCTGAATTAATTCAAGTTGGCACTGATTGAAAAACTTTTTGTGTTATGTTTTTTTTTTTCCTTATCAGTTGTTTGTTGCCCAAAAGAGTCAACGGTTATCGGCTAAGAAGTATCGAATAAGCGGGCTTTTGACAAATGTGCTCTGGATAATTACTTGTATGTATGTATTTACTCTCCAATATCTTCAAACCACTCAGCTGGTTTTTCCTTGATAAACTTGTCCATCAACTCTTTGCATTCTTTGTTTTTCATATTGACAACTTCAACACCTCTCGATTTTAAATACTCTTCACCACCGACAAATGTTTCATTCTCACCCATAACAACTCTTTTAATACCGTACATCAAACAAGCACCCGTGCACATATCACATGGACTCAAGGTGGTGTACATCTGACCAGGGTTAGTATTTGACAAATCAAATTGCTCTCATCGAAATTTTTTGTATACTCACAGTGCAGTTTTTATAAGCTTTCCCTGGTAATCTTCCAGCATTTTCTAAACATGACATCTCACCGTGTAAAGTAGCAGAAGCTTTTTGAATTCTTTGATTGTGACCTCTACCGAGAACTTCTCCATCTTCGTTGATCAAAGCAGCTCCTTTCCCGATATTGTTAGCAGTCTTTCATGTATAATTTTAGTATATATACTCACCAATTGGTACACCTCCTTCACTGAAACCTTTTTCGAAAACGAGTTAGTATTATATAAGAGCGAAAAAATCTTTTAAAGTAGGTCTTACTCTTTCTAGCTTGCTCTAAAGCGATTTCCAAACCTTTGGCGTCGTCAAATGGCATCTTGTTATATGTGTATCTAATACAATAACTAACTGACGAAAGTCGATGAGTTGAAAAAAAAACAGACAAAAAAAATTTACGTTTGAAAGAAATTTAAACAGTGGAATCATCATCATCAAGAGTGTGTTTATATTTATAAGTGATATCTACTGCAATTCACGACCCTTGTGCTTATTGAGTGAACTGTAATCCTTCAGACTAACCACCAAACCTTTACCCTTCCTGGCACCTCTGTATATGGTCTCTATTATATCAATCATCTCTTGTTTATCATGTAGCACAAAATTCAACTTGTTATTATTACCCGTACCAAAATCACACATCTGAATCCTAATTGTTAGTAAATTAGCTTATATCCCATGAGTATTAAGTTTGATACATACCATGTGCTTATTTCTAAAGAAAAACATTATCGTCATGGGGTCATATAATTCGTACATCTTCAATTGGGTTTTTTGTTTGTTAGTATATTGTGTCTCGATTTCATATGGAAACTAAAAATACATACTTGATTGAAATCAGGAACTTCATCGATATCAACTAGATAGATGACGGCATAGTTCTTGATCTTTTCCGCTATACTGTATAATATCTCATCCATCAACATACAATCTTTATCGTAATCCCTGCCAAATCTTATCAATACCAATCTTTCATCTTCAGCAAGTATTGCTTGATCAACGTGCCTAATTCACTTGTTAGTTCAATGAATCTATTTTCTCTGTATAGGATATGGAAGATTACTTACCATCCACTTTTCAAGTGTGTTAAAAATACACTTCCCATTGTCTCTATAACTCTACAAGTTGTTATATTTTTTATATTTTTTATATTTATCTTTTTTCTCACTCATTTGAAAACCACAAAACCGAAACAGGAAACTCATAATTTGCTCATCTTTTCTCACCCCTTCCTCTTGCAATGAACATAGATCCATTTCGCAAAGCAGGTGACATCTTATAGCAAATGAAGGGGCTAAGGCTGAATTAGATTGTGATAATTGGAATGGAAAGGTCAATCATTTAGTTAACACTACTTGTGAGTCATTAGCATTTGACTTTCCTAGCAATAGATGCAATTACACTGCCGCCAACCTAAATGGCTTATTTCGAAGAAACCCATTTCCAGCGTTTCAGCAGAGTCCACCATTGCATCATGGTCCAGCTGTTCTTCCAGGGTACCAACCAGGTCGAGCTTTTAAACGTTGATCACCCAAACCGCTGTAGTCTCAACCCTCCTTCAGCCTCCGATCCAGCACAATCCCACTTAAACATTAATCCGCAAGGAAGTACTTCCACTCATTACTTCAAGTCCATGCTGTCTAACTTCGCTGCTGCTGCTAACTTATTCCGTGGTCTCATTACTCCATTCTTCTATTACATTTTCAATCACCCATTGGATCCGATGGACTTACCCACCCTTTCAGAACTTATTCACCTCACTTATCACCTTTCCAGAGAAAACATAGCTCCCTATCAAGACTATATCGTGACAACTTTTGACAAAATCCTGACATTAAAACCATTCACTGTCGATTCTGCTTTATACAAGCGCTTATCTTTCGCTATGCGTGTTATCCGAACAAACATTTTAGCATTAGCATTACTTATCAGTTTTTGGTTCTTCCGATCAAAACCCCGCAAACAACAACAACAGCTGCCAACCACCACCAATCCCATCAGTATCTATAATTACGTTTATCCTCCACACCTGGACCCAAACAATGCTGCCCACACGCAACCTTATACTCCAAAGTCACACACCTGGTTCTCCATCATCTCGTAAATCCTGGAAAAACTAAACTCATGGAAATCATCAACTCCCACTGAAAGATACGTCCAGTAAAGAATACCAAACACTGTCACCAACGAGATGTCGGCTACCGAGTTACTTGACACTATTCTCCCAACCATGAGACACAACGGCTGTTCACCTACTGGCTCCTCTTTCTTTAGCAGGTATCCTTCTCAAAAAAAATGGCCACTTTATCAAATCTTCTTATCAAAAAACAATCTTTTTCATCTTCAAATGAATCCTTCTTTTCAACTACAATTTGCTGAATTAAATGTGGACCAGTTTGTTCACAAATTTCCTGGCTATCATTTCAGCAATATTCTCAGGAAACGAAGCCCATCAAACATTAGTATTATAACAAAAAATAAAAAAATCAATGTTTGCCTTCAAACAGATTCGAACTGTTGATCTCCTCATTACTAGTGAGGTGCCTTACCAACTTGGCCATAAAGGCTTTTGATGGGCAAAAAAAAAGTGTGCTTTAATAAGCGAAGAACAATAAAAGTTTGCTGTTTGGATTGAGTTTTTTAACACTACTTTTTTGACTCTTCTCTCCCTCTTGTTAGTTAATGGATGATCAGCATGCGAGGTTTTTTACTCACCCAAAACGGATTGACGCCCCGATTTTTGGAATGAGTTTTCCTCACTAGCATGTAAAGGGACATTAACACCTTCTTTAATTTATTAGTCTATATAGTGTATATGACCTGGCGGGTTATAGCACAGTTTAATAAATTTTTATC
>PPKU02000043.1:0-44556 GCA_003706265.2 Nakazawaea holstii | reverse complement strand
GGTACACGACTTACAGTTTTGTGGTCTTTCTTGCTGAAGAGCTCTTCTCTGTAATTGTTGTTAGTGGAATATAAGAAACCAGTAGGGATTAACTGTCTGAGACCTTTTTCCGTTTCAAGGTTCATCAGAAATATTGCTCAAACTTAGATTTTGCGTAATATTTTCGGTAACGAGGAAATTGATCACTTATTTCAAACTAAAAAACTCATCGGATCATACCCTTTGGTAGTCAATAAGAGAATTAGACCTTATATAAATGCTTAGCATGTTTGAAAGACGCTGGGAGTATGGCTCTTATTCTATCTATAGCTGTACTACTCCAAAATAATTGGATAAGATAAAATGTTATGTCCCCTGAAAGATGCTATAAACGCCTCCCGAATATATAAATCTGTTTAAGAGTCAGTTAATCAGTAGACTTATAATCCAGGTTAAGACCAGATCGACTTCATCATTGAAAGGGACAATCGGCCATGACAAGTTTCAATAGTCCGAAATTTTTCAGCTATTTGTCCTTTGCCTCTTCAGCTTTACAAAGAATGAGAGCCAGGTCAAACTTGATGATCCCGTGATATATTTGTAACAGCTGCACCATTGATCAATTCGACTCCATTTTGATACGGTGTCAGGATCTTTAGGTTCTTTATATTCGCGATTCATATTTGAACATACCCTTTCTAAACCATGATCATTTGTTATCATCTCTTCAAGTTCTTATTGAATCTTTGATTGAAGCGTAAACATAGGGCATGAACTTTGCTCTGAAGAAATCAGGCTTGTATAGCAATGGGCGCCTTTTCCAGTTCCCAAATGGAAAAGGGGAAAATTTTGAAAAATACATTGGGAAATATTTTTCATTACTGGATTCTCCACAATGTTGGCTGAAAGATTTATATAGATAAAGACTCTGGAGAGATCAATAGACTGCTGGTTGAACAAGCTCGAATCGCTTCGAATATCAATGGTAGATCAGAACACTAAATTCTAAAGGACATCACAGTAGTTTAAAACCTTAGTTCATTAGTATCTTAACTTAAACATTTAATACAATTAAGATCAAGGTATCTTTGATAGCTTATTACATTTGCTTAGATAGTAACAATAAACTCTTCTTTTGCAAAACAAAATAGTTAAAAATATCACAAAACATATTCAATATGATGACCAACTTAAAAAAAAATAACAAATAATATTACATATATATGAGCAAA
Organism: Nakazawaea holstii; assembly: GCA_003706265.2. Taxonomy (NCBI): domain Eukaryota; kingdom Fungi; phylum Ascomycota; class Pichiomycetes; order Alaninales; family Pachysolenaceae; genus Nakazawaea; species Nakazawaea holstii. The sequence continues at coordinate 43,345 of PPKU02000043.1, read as the reverse complement.
AATAAAAAAACTAGCAACATTCTTTGAAGCTATTGAATAAAGGAAGGAAAGAAGTAAGTAAGTAAGGAATGTAAGTAGAAGTGGTATCAAAACGTTTAATTGTTTGCTTTCCTTTTGAAACTTCCATTAGTAGCAGCATTGGCAGCGGCAATAGCAGCAGCAGAACTATTTGAAGTGGTACCATTCTCTAAATTGGTAATCATAGGCACTGGGTTTGTACCAAAAGTTTTTGTTCTTTGCACACCTGATGGTTTATGGATAGCGCTACCATTGCTCAAATTGTTAATGTCTTCACTGTGATTGGATTTGGGCGATTTTGGAGATAACAAACCAGATGCCAATAGATAAGGAGAGTCAAATCCACTAGAGTCATTACCATCAACTGATGTACCCATGGTGTTTGAAAAATCATCATACTCTGAATTGTCATTCTTATTAGAATATCTGGAAGACATTCTAGATTGTTGTTGCATCTTTGGAGTTTCAAAAGTGGTATTTGCCGTATCAGAAGATGAAAAAGTTTCATCTTCAACTGGTATACCATTTTTGATAAACTTCATGGCCCTTTCAGAAGATTTTTGTTGCATTACCTGAGCTTGTTTCAAAGACACTGTGGCAGATGTATAAGAACTAACCACTGGAACTGTTTCATCCATATCTATAGTAGCCTTCATCAATGAAGCCATCCAACCTCTCATTTCCTCCTTGGAAGAAACTGCAAAATAATGCACTTTAGGTTGTGTGAAAGTCAAACCTTTCTTAGAACCTGGTGCAGGAGGTAATAACTTGAAAGAATAACGCCCTGCAGTTGTTGAGGACAGCAACACGGATTTCAAATCATTAGCGTCCGTTGGCAATACTTTATGAGCCTGTATGTCTATCAATCCACGCTCATGAGTATCTTTCAATGATTGGAAGTATGACAATCTTGTTCCATGAAGTGTGAAATAACGTTTCTTGAAATTCAAACTTCCCTTCTTATACATCCAACCGTAATGATCAGCGGTCTTGATAGCATCATCAGGAGACACAAATTGAATACCTTCTTTGAACAGTGATGTCTTTGTCTTCGATCTAGTGAAATTTTGAAGATGTGAAGTGGATGCATTTCTCAATGATTTCATTCTGGAAGCTTCAGATATCGCTCTTTTCTGTGGTACAGAAACTTCTTGTTGAGGACTGGAAACTAGAGCACTTACCGACCTTCTAAATGGAGACGTGAGAGGGCTACTTCTAGAAGGACTCTTTGCATCTTGCTTTTTTGGAGTTGTCTTTTTCAGATTATCGACTGGTGAAAGATCGGTCAAATCATCATCACCTTCATCATCCAACTCGTTGACTTCTTTCTTTTTCAACAACGAAATCTTAGATGGACTGCTCAACAAATTCACAAGCGAATTTCTTCTGCTGCTTGGACTTGGTGCCTTGTATGGGTCATTTCCTGCATTTATTGAACCGCCTCCACTAATGAATGAAAATACCGAAGAATGACGTTTGTGAGCATTTTTTTCCTTATTAGCAATACTATTTGTATGCTTATGACCTCGTGTAGGTGAAAAATTATTCAAAGGTATCGAACTTGACCTGGAATGATAAACGGAAGAAGTTGGTCTACTTGTAGAACTGTACAGTCTTTCCTTCTCCGGTAAAGTTGATAGTCTTGAAAAATGTGCAGTCAATCCATTTTCATTCGCTGAACCAGAGCCAAATTTGAAGTTATGAGTTTGTTTTTGAGCTTCTATTGGAGGAGCAGGAGCCTTTCTAGGGGACATGAACAGTTGATCTCCTAACTGTTGTTGTAATGAGCCCGATGATGATGAAGATGAAGAACTCAAATTATTTAATTGGTGTGGAGGCTTTGGAGGTACGGGAAGAGATTCCACTGGCAGTTTAAAATTGTATGACAGCTGCCTGGAATGACGTTGCTCACTGGAGGGATTCCTTGACTTTGTTGGTTGCGATGGGGTTTCAATGATGTTCTTATCCTCTGTGCTAGTGACAGGCAATTCGTCCAAAGATTGTGATCTTTTTCTTTGATGACCTTTCAAAGGGGCTGTTCCTGATCTATTCACTGGTGGAGGTGGCATCAACGAACCACGTTGAGACGTTGAATTAGTCTCGGAATCATCGAGATCGTTATTTTTCGATTCTATCTTCAATGTCTCGATAGCTTTGAATATTTCAAACCTAGTACCAAAACTTGATATATCCAATTCTTTCAAATGAGATAATTCCAATTCCAACAATATGGAACCTGTTATCTTGTGCCTAGCAAATTGTCCAGCACTTTCCATATCAACTCCAATGGAAGAGAAATAGGATGAAACTTGTTCAGGAGTCCACGTAGCAACTTGAGAAGGAATTAAATCATTCCCCACAGATGTTAATTCAGCAAGGGCTTTATCGATATCTTTGATGGTACTATTATGAACTGATGATTGTCTGGTTGACTGGTCGATAGCATCTAAAGATTTTTTTGGCAAAGGCGAGTCAATAGCAGATGATATCGTTGAATTATTGTTATGCATACCAAGACCTGAAACTTGTGAATTCGCCAGATGCAAGGCACCGATTCCCAGAATAGGAGAATGTTGAAAATTGGATCCCAGTTGCGCTGAAGGCGTGATCGGGCTGTTTTGCTGAGAAGATGGACTGTTCAACCTTCTCGATCTGGATCTCAATAATGAAGGCCTTGCAAATGGACTCGACAGGGCATTATTACCATTACTGTTTGGAATAATTTGAGTGAAGGATTTTGGATAAAGTCCGACATTCCCCGTATCCAAATTTTTTCCCATATACCATCCATCGTTGTACTCACTATCATCACTGATGACTTGTATTTTTTGACCAATCCTTAAATCTAGTTCATCGCCTAATCTTGCATTAAATTCCTTGACAACTTCAAATAGTAAGCTAAGGTCACTGGAAGTATGATCTTTCACAGGAGTTGTATTGCTGTCGAATTGTGTTATAATCGATGCCACCTTATTATTCTTCATATAGGGGGACTTTTTGTCACCACCGTTGTTATACATGGATTCTAACTTGCTTTTGTATATCAATGTATGGGGCTTCTCTGGTCTCTCTTTTCAATGTTAAACAAGACGAACAAAACCCTTAAATATATGTGGCGGTATAAAAGGAAAACCAGCAGTAAGAGTATTATCAGAAATTCAGGGTCAATAACTTTATCAATAGGTCTCAACTAGGAATTAAACCAAACAAACCAAAACAAAAAGAGAAAATGTTTTTTTACTACAAAGAAAAAAAACACATAATAAAATCGTCGTTAACAAAAAACCAAAATCTTCTTTGACAAGATATGAGACATCATACTTGGATCATTCCAAACAACTCCCGCGAAACCCATTACAAAAAGTGCTCGTCTTTGACTTTGCCGTCATTGACTGTATAGGAAGCTAAAAATAAAGCTTAAAGAGATAAATAAGAAAAAAAAAAACAGAAAAGCTCGCACTCAGATTTGAACTAAGGACCAATAGATTTGCAATCTACTGCGCTACCACTGCGCCATACGAGCAATTTCATAGTCGAAAAAAGTGATTTTGTTTATAGACCCTGCTACTAAATATCCCAAAAAAGAAGTCAGGGGCTGTTTGGATTTTCAGCTTTGACTGAAGCTTTTGACAAAGTCATTGGTATTTCAAAGAGCTTTTCAGCATCTCATTCAATATCAGAAGGAAAGTTTATACTATCGGGAGTTTTGGATTTAAGGCTGCTGATTCAAAGCAAAAAAATGATACAGAAATTATAATCAGTCTGACATGCAAATCGTTTTTTTTGATCGATCATCTAAGAAATCACTTCAAAATATAGGTAATATCAATCATCATCTTATAAAATATGTATCAAAGAAAGAAGAAAAAGATATTCAAACAACTGTTTGTAATTGACCTTTTCCAAAAATGAATAATACATCATCAATGATTGAAAATGTAAAAAAAAACATAAAGTGTAGTTCAGGATCCACGGCCTGTCAGGGCCGAATTATCATCAAAGTCCAAACGTTAACATTGTAAGGACGCAGTTGACCGTCGTGAGTGTGGAATAATCATCATTAACACTTTCATTTTGAGTGGGATTCCTTTGATTAAAAAACATTTTGAATCAAAAGAATCGTCACGAAATATTGTAAAAATATGGAAAAGAAAGAAAACAACAACACATTTCAAAGAAAACATCAGACATTGTAACAAAATTCTCTTCTTTGTTAATTAAAACTTGGACATATGCTTGTCTTTTTTTTGTTTTGAATCATCTTTTGTCTTTCAAATGGTGTTGAATTCTTAAAAAGTAATAATAAAAGAAAGTAAAAAACAAATGAAAATAATCATAACCTTAAAATTGTTGACTTGTTAATGTAAATTCTTTTTCGTTTCAAAATTGTCACTCCATTATTGCATCTTACTATGAATGCCCATATTCAATAAATCTCAGAAAGGCATGAATGGTTATTAAAAAGATGTTGTCTTCAGCGTGAATCACGAAATCAGACTCGTCATCTAGTATGGATCATCTTTGAAATTTGAACAATGGGCACCCTCATATGATTATACAAGTTGGCAAAGCAAAGATGACATTGGGATTTGACAAATATTGGAAAAAACAAATGTGATATTTACTTACAAGTATCAAATTGACAAAAATCCATCTTTATTAAAATCAACTAATAATTTATAAAGATAGAAGAAAGTAAGAAATGAAATGGAATTGGTCAGACGATGTGGGTTTCTGAGGCCCACAATAAATGCAGTGTCACTCATGCAGTTTTGATCAGTGCCCAGTGCAATGTATCCTCATTTGAATCCCAAGAATGAAAAAAAAAATGAAAAAATCAAAAACCTTTTTGAATTGAATTGGATGAATAATTTTGAAAATTCTAAAATAAAATAGTTAGTTTTCTGAAATTGCACTTATTTCAACTTTGCTATTCTTTATCATATAAATCAGTCTAGTGCAAAAACGTATCAACAGTATAAGTTCTGCCAGTAATTCCAGCTTTTGTTTTTGAATGGTCATCACTTAATGATTAAAATAGAAGCGTCAATTTGTAAAATGGAAACATACCTTTTATGAGAAAAGAAAAATTTGAATTAAACCAAATCTTGTACAAGATCACAAAATTGATTATATGTCAGAACTCTGACAAACTCTCAAAATAAACAAACAAAAGAAATCGAATAATATTTTCAATATTCAGAAAACAATGTCTAATTTTCCGATCATTCGTATCGTCACAAACTCTAGTTTGAAATTTTTAAGTTGGATCATCAAAAGATTAAAAATATTACTCTTTAGAAACAAGAAAGTGTTATAAATAACCAATCCTGAATCTTGTACACCACATATGAATTGAACCATATGTGTATCACACAATATAATATAATTTACAATAATCAAGAAGAAAACAAGTTGTTTTTATACGAGAAGGAAAAAAAATTTTTCACTCTCAATTTTAAGGTCCGGGTAAATCAGGACTGGCATTACTATGGGGTTAGGGGTGAAGGATCATGGTGATGGTCATCATGACGACAACAACTGTATCAAACAAGACAAAGAGGCTATTGAGCTAGGCTTCATATCAAATACACTTTAATCGACATCTGAGTTGAGATTTTGTCACGAAACTTATTTATCTCTCCTTGCGACTTTAAAATACTGATTGATTGATTGTTAGATTGACTGCAAAAAACCCTTGTCTATAAAAGTCTTCATATTACTCCATTTGAAAAGAACAAACGACTCCTAGTCACCATGTCTAAGTATGACCATGGGCATCCGTCCAACAAAGCTAACAACAGAGTGTATAGTAGGCAAGTCCCAGTTGTATATCTTGTCTCCTTCTCATCTGTCATCTCTTCGCCGTGTCATTAATGGTTTTCAAACAAAGGTAAAATTCTTTGTATGTAGTAAACAAATCACACAAGACAGGGAGGAGGACACAAATATCAAAGGCAGCTGATCTACCAGTATCTGACAGTGCTAAGGGCCCCAACATCAACATAGACAACCTAATAACAGCATGTCTCCCAGTGACCATCAATTAGCAACACTTTACTCCGAGGTTGGGATCAAGAATGACTATACTAACGATCTTGAGAACGTTGTTATAAGATTGCCCATCACATCTGCAACAGAAGACGATCTGACAACAACTGACCCAAAACTGTCGTTTGATTCTCAATTGGCTAGTACTGGTGGCTTGGTCGACTTCAATCAACTGATTGACCAAATATCCTATAGGCTCTTAAATGATTCCAAGACTGTAGTTTTGACGCCAATAGTATTGAACAATAATTTCGGTGTGAAATATCATAAATTTATTTTGAAGCTACCAGATGTAGTCTTGAGCAGCTGTTTATCTTGTTTGAAATTGGATGACATCACATTTATTCTCGATATTTTGACAAAAGAAGGACTTTTCATCACACTTAGTTTCCAACTCGAAGATTTCACATCTAACTCATCAATCACGTTGAATAATTTTGAAAAATGGGGAAAATACGACATGCCATACTCTATAGAGTCAAGGAAACCTCACAGCATATCAACTTTAAGTGAAAACTTAACAGTGGTGCCATTTATAGACGGTGGTTTATTACAATTGAGAAGAAAATCAAAGTTTGATCAAATTGAAACCATCACTTTTACAGACTCATCTTATTTCGATAGTCTCACCAAGTTTTTCAAGAAATCTCCAGGCAATGAATACATAGATAACAAGATAAGTGTAAGGACAGTTATAAGCAGTGCTCTATTGAATGATAACTATCTTATCACGTTGTCGATCAATAGAAAATTAAGAATTTGGTCCTTTGAGACAAACACGGTTATTCTTGAACAAGACTTGGTTTCATCAGAAACGTATTTTGATGCAAGACCATCAAGTTTGATCAAGATTATAGATTCGCCATCAACCAACGAGTTCAGATTAATAACCTTGGTCCCACTTGAAGAGAAAAAACTCATTGTATGGACATTGGCTATCTCCAATGATCAGTGTTTATTACAAGAAGACTTTATTATCAACTTCCCAGTTATAGATGAGGCCAATTGGATCTCACAAGCTTTCCAAATATACAAGGTTTCGGATGATCATTTGAAACTAGCTGTTCTTTCAAGGTCGAATACATTAGAGAAAATATTAATTTGTGATGCCTTCTTAAAAACTAATGAATTCTCTTGGACAAACACAAATAGCAAATTCATAAGCGATAAACCGGAGTTGGTGAATAACCTACATTACCCTGAATCAATCAATGAATATTACTTGACAAAGCTTGCCACACAATACAATTCCATCATATTAAATACGGTTTTATCAATTTTCGAAAATCATTACAATCACAGTGGAAATCCTGGATCTTTACTCAACCAAAGAATTGTTGATGTTGTTTCATTCAACCTTGACCCAGAAAGTTTTGAATATTTAAAAGATTTGAAAAATCAATGGGCTAAATTCGATGGCTCTTGTAAAGAATTATTGAAGCAATGTCTTGAACCTATTGGTTTAGCTTACAGTGAAAGAAATGAAACAGTTTACGTTTTGAAATCGTATGGAATATCAGTTTATAAAGAATCATCATTCATAGAACTACTTTCTCAAAACACACATTCCCACTTATCAAATGAAATTCTTAAAATATCCCATCCCTCAATTGATTCAACAGCTCTATCGAAGTTGTTTTTGTTAGCACTGGATTTCAAATCACTTTTCAACGAAGATGTGATAGAAGAGTTAAAGTACAATCTCACACAGATTGATGTAACAGATTTCAATTCAGATGACATTGAGGCTTCAATGGGGACCCTGTTTAACGAGCATTTGTCTCCATATTTGACAGAGGATTTAGTAAGCCAATTATTAACTCGATTGGGTTCAATTCCAAACGTATTAGAAGTTATAGACGTTGTAAGCAGTGATATTGGTGGGGCTAGTAAGTTTATTAGTGACAAACTTTCTATATTTGGTTATTCATTGTTGGTAGAATCACTTAGAAATGTATTGTCATTATATGAAGATTTCAATTTGGGATTGATCATGATAATGTTAGTCATTGATAACAATGCTCAAGTCAGGAACCTATTCTCCAAAATTGGGAGAAATTTCAAATCAATTACATTAGTGTCAAAAGTGCTTGACATTCCTGATGAAAATATATTTGCCAATGTCATATACAAGCAATTTCAAGTTAAGGGGTTCAAGTTGAAAGATTCCAACACACTTAATGACATCATATCTTCCATATTGAGTTATGCATCATCTTCTGATTCGTTTTTGATAAACTCCGTTGTGCAGTTGATATCAATAGGAAAATCACACGAAATCTTCAAATATGGCATTGATGGTTTCTTGACGGATCATCCAATTCATATCTTTGTTAAAGGAATAACCTATTTGAAGACATTAGATGATGACAAAGCTTTTAAAATATTGACATCAAATGCTTCCCAAATTGTTGATTATCAATTATCTCCTAGAGAATCGTCTGATCTTGATCTTTTATCTTCCTTGAGCTTGGTTTTCGGTTCTTCATTGATGAGGTATTATATCATATTGACAGACCTGTTCAACGAAGGTAATCACATCAAGAACGCTTACAATTTAGCCAAATTGGCCCTTAAAAACCATGATTCTGATGCTGATGAGGATTTGAAAGATAGTGATATTGTTCACTGGAATTTGTTTCAATTGTCCTTGAAGTTATCTGACTATGATAACTCTTTCAAGACAATAAACAACTTGTCTCCCTCGTTGAAATTGAAGTCAATTAGAATTTTTGTATTGCATTTGTTAGACACCAAATCAATAAGTACTTTACTTCATTTCAATTTCAAAGAGAATATCAGCGTTGTTGATTCCATCATTTTAGAATTGGCAATGCAACAAGATTTTTTAATCAACAGTTTAAATTACTTCAAGATTCTTTATTCTTGGAGATTGAGTTTCAACGATAAGAGAGGCGCCGCAGAGGCATTATACCAATTCATTGACAAATTTGAAAATAACAAGCATCAATTCACGGATTTTTCAATAGAGTTGAGACCATTATATATCATCATCTTAAACGTCATAAGAACTATTGCTGAAAAGGAAGATCAATGGATTATAAGGAAAGTAGAGAACGGTGAGAATGTCGTTATAACGTTTGATGAATTAGAAAAAGAATATCATAACAGATTTTAATCAAATTAAATAAATAATATAGATAACTTTAAAAATACAGAAACATATTTCATTAGCTCTTTACATCATATCCCTGAACTGAATAGATATCCTTCATATAGGAAACTAACTCTCATCACTCATAGTAGCTATTCTTCTTCATCGTCATCATTTCCAAATGTGGAAATCGGACTCTCAACCAATCCAGAACTATGATAGGTTTTACCACCAGAAGATGGAACTAAACCAGGCGAGTACCCTTCTTTGACAGATTCCAAATCACTTTCAATCATTGCCAAGTTATTATTGTTGTTGTTGTTTTGATTTAATAATAGATCTTCAGATGGTTGAAGAGGACTAAGAATCGGCGATGAGAGATTCCCCTTTCTCTTTTTCCGAAGAGGTGGAATTGAAGTTGCAGAATTCAAAGCTGCAGGCTGGGCTTGTGGATGATGAAGTGTAGTTGTTGACAATGAAGGATTGAACGATGAGGAGACTGGTACCGAGTTTGATGATACAGATGAGGAGTTGGACTCCTCTGATGAAGGGAACTTGTTTGAATCATCAGCTTCATCGTCAGCATCTTCTGCCCTCAGGCTCTCTGCGGCTTCATGTTCTTCTTCAATTCTCTTTTGCTCAGCGATTTGTCTTTGCTTTTCCTCGTATTCTTCTTTCATCTTTTGTATTTTTTCAATGTCATTTTTCACTTCTTCTTCTTGCCTTTTCTTCTCGCGACATATGACTTCTCTTAACATATCATTTCCGAGCACAGGTGGGTCTCTTCTACGCCTGTAAAATAACAAATAAGCACTTCCAGTCACACTTTCCTTTGGATCTCTAGGATGAACTCTGCTATCGTCAAAATAGTACCAATTATCATCAACAAAATTCTTGACAAATGCAGTATAATGACCTCCTCCCAATCCACCATAGTGATTATCAACAGCGAAAAGATCATAAACAGTCTCATTAGTATCATCACTCACCACATAGGGAGCCACATCTAAACCAGTTATAGGGAACTCTACAACATCGTCAATTTTATCACTCAAGGATCGCTGACTCTCAAATCTTTTCAAATGAACAGTCAATATATCTGGTGTGGACCATATTTCCAAAGATTTGGTTGCATTAGTATGTTCTTTGCATGAAGGACAGTACCACAAGTCTTGATCACTAAGTATCTCTGGTTGTTCGAATAGTTTCAAACAATCGTACAACGTGATACTTTTTGAATCTTTGCTTCTTTGTTTTTCTAATTCTCTTTTTGAAATCAACTCAAAATTCGGAATAACTTCAGGGGTAGTCCATGTCTCCTTTCCTCCCTCACCTTCTTCTTCCATTCCTGCGAAAAAAGTTCCAAATAAATCCTGCTGCCATTCACAAACCAAAGCTACTTTTTCTGATACCAAAGTTGTTGGTCCAACTTCCTTAACAGCCGATGTAGTAGTATCTAACGGATCATCAGGGGTAACATTACCAGATGGTGAAGAAGAAGTGTCTTCGCTGCTCGCTATTTCGCTATTGACACCCAACGACAAGGTTGGACCCAAATCCATACTTTCATCTCCATCTTTATCCATGTTCTCCAATGCTTCATCCAATCCTGGAAAATCATCATCAGTTTGAGCAACTTCAACTTCAACTGAAGTTTCGTTTTCCTTGCTTGACAGGGAATCTTCAAAAGTGTTTTCTTTATATGTATAAAACCTTCTTTTGTCCTCTGTTAGTTTATCAAGTAAACTCGGTAAATTTTTGAAATTGTTAGAAGTCTTCGGCACCCACAACTCATCATCCACATCCAGACGCTCAAATTGGTTATATGAGGCTGGGTAGCTGTATCTAGACTTCATTTCTTTGGAGCTGTCAAACAATTTTATGTCAAACGCGTAGTCCCCAGGAATATCAGGATTAGCAAGGGAAATATCGGACTCATAACCTTCTTCATCCACATCATCTTTGGAAGCTGATGACTTTCTAGCAGCCAGTTTCTCCTTATAAAAATCACCATATTTATCTTCCAACAACGGGAAATCATTCAAAGCGTGGGAGAACTTTTGTTTGGACCTTACTTGAGAGAAGTAATTGTAAGTTGAAAGTTGATCGTATCTGCTTTCTAGCTTTTGCCTGATGACACCAAACGAGAGTCTATCTTCTTCCGATAAAGTGATAAAGAATGGAATTCCAAAAGGTCTAGCCTCTGAACCTGACTCATTTACCCATGTGTTGAATACAGGGACCACTATATCACCAACGGATGCCTTAATCTGATAAAAGACAATGAGGTCATCCTTTTGTATCAAGCCATCGATTGGCATGTATCCTATATCTGCGTCTTTTGACTCGTAATTCTTAAAAAATTGATGATTGAAAACTTCCATACATATGAGTTCTGTTGTAGGAATTGATAGCTTTTCACTCAAGTAATTTTTCAAGTCGTTGAAGGTGGCCGTTTTGGGAAGTTCGACCTCGAAGGATTTTGGATATCCTGTTTCTAAAAGTATTAACACTTGATGATACCACTTTTGATCAGTTGGTAAAGGTAACGTAAGGGCATTGTAAGGGTCGAACGTGACACTTATTTTCTTACATTGGGGACATACCAACGTTGACTTATATAAGCCCACAAATAAATCGTTAATGATAGAATCGTTTCTCAATTTGTGAGTATCCCAACTTTTCACAGCCAATTCTCTTATTTGGTCGGGATCAGCATACTCTGTATTCGTCAACTCAGGTTTTTCTGTATAAGGCTTTTCCACAATTCTGTTCAAGTCTTCATGAAGCCCGTCCAAAAGATAACTCAAAAACTCCTGTGAATCTTGCTGATGATAAGAGGAGAACATAGAGTTATATCTACCTATGGTTTGTTTAAAATCTCGTGGTGAAAATGCTGATGGTTGGGACCTTTTCAAATTGAAAAGCTGATTTACTAATTGAGCAAACACTTGTGCAATAACTCCTCCATTTCCCAATGGATTATCAGGGTTGATCTCCTGTTTATAGTACTCACTCAAAAAATAGTAATTCAATTCGGGGATATGTAAAAGACATTGAAGAGCACTGTTCATATAACAACTATTCCCCAAATTCGTCAACCCCGTCTGTCCATTGCTAGGAGATAACGGCTGCAAATTTCCGTTATCCATCTTATCCTTTCAAAATTTCAATTAATTAGAAGATGTTCAAGACGATGGGCGCTTAATATATTTTTTTGCTATTTTTAAAGAAAAAATTTTTTTGAAGTGGAAAACTATAAGGTTTATAGAGAGGTTCGTAGTAAAAGTATACGATGGAAGTTAGCGAAGATATTGTATTGAAACCGATTCAGTTTCCACCTCTGGTGTTGAATGCTATTGCCCCAGATATATCGTTACAGAGACATTTATCCTTAAATTTAAGACCCAGTTTAAGAGGTTTTGAAGAATTTCAAAATGTACAATTTCAAGTTGGTGATGGACTTGCGAGAAATGCAGAGAATGTAGAGTCACCTATATTAGGGTCTTCAGTTATCAAGTGTGGTCCTACCACTGTTATATGTGCTATAACTGGGGGAATCATTGAAGCCGACGATGAAGAATTTGGCGGTGATTATACATCGGTTTACCCTGTAGTGGAGATAGCACGAGGTAAGATCAGTGGACCTCCTACCGACGAGGAAATGATCATTGGGCAACAGACTCACGAGCTTCTATTGAAATCCAAAATTATACCGACAAAATCTCTTGAGATCAATGTCGGCTTCAAAGTTATTGAGAATGGGGAAACTAAAATTATATTCAATGAAGGCGATTCACTTTTAAAGGAATTAGCTCCAAACAAGAAGAAATACTCATTTGTATTTTATGCAAATATACAAGTCTTTTCAAGGACTGGGCCTTTATTTGATTTGTGTTATGGATCAGTAATCACTGCTTTAAGAAAGGTCAAATTACCAGTGATATATATAGATGAAAATGTTACAGATTTGAGAGTCAACACCAAAAATAGAACGACAATAACACAAGAAAATCATAAATTGTTGTGTCATTCCACTATGTCAAATGATTTAGAAATCAGCACAGAAAATTTGAACTGGTCAGTGACGTTTGGAGTTGTTAAATATGAGGGAGAAGGAAATGAAGAGACATCTAACGACAACATCATATTAGCGGATATAGAAGGTGATGCAGAAGAGGCATGTACGACTTCAAGAATAAATGTAGTCATAGATAGGAAGGGAGCGGTCAAGTCCTTAAATGTTATCAATGGAAGTAGCTCTATAGTGATTCAAGAGAAGGATATAAGCAAAGCAATAGACCTTGCAACAAAAAGAGTTAATCATATTTTGAACTAATCTATATAATAGTAATTTTCAGGATTCCAGCTCCATTTTTTTAGCCTTTTGTAAGTAATTAAAAGTGTTTGGTGTCTCTGCTGAAGGATTTATCCAACCATACTGACTGTCTCGTTGCGATAGGAAGTGGGCAAATGGATATGTTGGGAGAGTCTTGACCTTCAGATTTTCTTCAATCAAACCTAATTCAATTTGACGATTTTTAAGCTGTTGTAAATAATCGGTTATATGTAATCGTACAATATCGTAGTGTTTGGATTTTATTATATCCGGTGGACCCTCCCATATAATTTTTTCAATGAGAGAAGGAACCAATGGTTCATCCTTCATCTCGTCTAGGGAGTAAAAAATGGGATGATTTGTGAAAACAATCGCATTTGTTTTAGGCATCTTTCTCAATGATTGCCTTTCTACTCTAACATTAAATTGATCTGGTTGAATACTTGAGTCAATTTTATCACCTCGTTTCAATTCATAGACGTCGTTAGAACGCAATTTATGATCCCATGTGATGTGCCAAGATGCTCTCTCAACAAGGTAGTTGGGCTGCATTTTAGCTAACCATTTTTCCAACGACAGCTTCAATTTTTCTTCAAAATATGGAACAGGTGCATGAATGGAATTGATCGATCTCCCCATGAGTCCTTTGATTCCGAACCCACCCCCTGGAAATGGGACCGCAGCCGCTGTCAAGTAATGATATCCATCTTCTCTTTGCTGGACTATGTAGAAGTCTTCTTTTGCCATTCTCGATGCATATATTAACGGATGCTCCTTCAACGGCAAACTGAAATCTAACACTTCGCCAGTTAATTCATTTTTGACATGTACACCGTTATCATTCGTGGTAAATAGCAAAGGGTACCTCTTAAGCATATGTGATTTCACCATCTCCATTAACTCCTCACATGCCGCTTCCGAACCTGGTAGCCAGGTGAAATGCAGCTCACCATATTTGTGATGGACCCTCTTTTTCTCATTGATATAATGAACATAGTACTTATCCATATCAAGCCAATGGTCTGGACTCAGTTTGAATATACTCATTGTCTGATGATAAGGCCATCTGAAGGGTCTCCATGGTCTATCATCGTACGTTGACACTTGTTCGGGTGTGATGTACAATGGTGTTGGATCGGGTACTTTATCGCTCGATTCCTTGGAAACAGCACTGCCATTGCTCTTGGATATCAGCAAGAGCACAGCGCTGGAAGCAACCACAAAGGCCAAGGTAGCCACTAATAGCAAAAACAGCATTAGGCCGACTTTGCTCTGGTATGTGCTGGCTTTCCAGATTCCAGATTCCAGATCTGCATATATCTATATCAAAAATCTATTTTCCTTATCAGTTCTCGGCTGGAGGAAAAAAAAATGAAACCGACAGCGCCAATTTTTTATTGGTAATGTTTTCCCGACATCCAGCTCTTTGAACAGCAGGGACACCAAAATACGGAAAAATCATCTTTCAGCGTCTGCAGGTAAGCTAATCTGTTCTTCTTCTCTGCCATTTAAGTTCCCCAGCGGAAACTTACATGGGGAAATACCCTTAATTGGTTAAAATTGCAGGTCAGAGTTTGCCCAGCATAGCTCTAGAGACGTAGCACTTATATGTACGGCTCTACAACCTATCGCGTGCTTGTCTCATTATATGATAACGAAGAGATCGGGTTTAGGATTTAGGGTTTAGGATTTTAAAATTGAAAAATCGCGAAAACCGAAAATATCAAATTGTATTAAACTATCACGAAAGATCAGAAAAATCCATTGCTACTATTGAAGATTTATTCAAACTGAACCTTACGATATGAATAAAGCTGAGTTGGGAAGAGTCAGCGAGGGCTATATACCTCAGAAGAGATTGTTTTCGTTTTTGTTTGGTAAGAGAGTCATACCATTACCTTTACCCGAAGAACGAAAGCCGTACCCATTTTATCATGCGAATTTATTTTCACAAATTTTTTTTGTCTGGTTATTGCCCGTAATGAAGACAGGATACAGTAGAACAGTGCAGCCAGAGGACTTGTGGTATATAGATGGCGAGTTGCAAACCGATAAGATGTACCAAAGGTTCAAATTGAACCTTGACAAGAGGACAGAAAAGGTGAGAAAGGCGCATCTCATGCAAATTCAAGAGCTAAGAGAAAAGGGACTCTACAACTCAGAAGAGGATGAAGGGTGCTCATACCCTAAAAATGTCGTTTTGGGAGCTTTGTGGGACACTTTCAAATGGGAATATTCATTTGCCACGATATGCAGTGTCATTAACAATATCGCTTTAACTTTGAACCCTCTTTTGGCAAAATCATTGATCAATTTTGTAGAGAAGAGATCACTTGGTGAAAACGTTTTTATGGGCAAAGGTGTTGGTTATTCCATTGGAAGTGCGTTGTTGATTGTTGTTGCAGGTATTGTACAAAATCATTTCATACATAGTGCCATGATGGTGGGTGCTAAGGCAAAAGCTGTGTTGACAAAAGCTATTTTGGAGAAATCATTCAAGTTGAATGCTGTCAGTAGGCATAAGTTCCCAACGGGTAAATTACAATCAATAATGACCACAGACTTGGCTAGAGTTGATTTGGCCCTTGGATATCAGCCCATTGTATTGGCATTTCCCTTCCTGGTCACAATTTCTATTGTTTTACTTATAGTCAACATTGGTGTTTCTGGTTTAACAGGTGTAGCAGTATTGATTGTTACCTTGATCATTCTTTTTGGGTCTTCTACCAAATTGTTCACTTACAGAAAAAAGGCTGTTGTTTTCACCGATAGAAGAATAGGTTATATGAAAGAATTACTCTCAAACATGAAAATTATCAAATTTTATTCGTGGGAGTCATCATATCTTAGGCTGATAGCGGATGCTAGATTCAACGAAATGAAGCACATATTGAAAATGCAAGTACTCAGAAGTACATTAACTACATTGGGTGTTACACTTCCTCAGATCTCTTCGATGGTATCATTCTTGGTTTTGTTCGCCGTGAGAGGTTCGAAAAATGTTGCAGAGATCTTCTCATCTTTGAGTTTGTTCAACGCCTTGGCACAACAAGCAACGAATTTACCAATTATATTGGCTTCCGGAGCAGATGCTCTTTCTGGAATTTATAGAGTGCGGGAGTTACTAGAGTGTGGTGAAACAGATCAAGAAGAACTCGAAGAAATTCACAAAGATATCGAGGATTTAGTTGAAAACCATATTGCGTTGAGAATAAAGGATGGCTACTTCAAATGGAAAACTTTTGGGAGCCCAGATGTATTGGATGAGAAGACTCTGATGCAGCTGATTGAAAGGCAAACAACTCTGAGAACTGAAGCGTCAAAATTCGATGAGGGCCTGAAGTTTCCAGGATTGTCTGATATAAACCTTGAGGTCAAAGAAGGAGAATTTGTGGTCATAACTGGTTTGATCGGTACGGGCAAAACCTCTATGTTGCATGCTTTATCTGGTACCATGCACAAAGAAGCTGGATCAGTCAAGGTGAATGGATCAATTCTCCTCTGTGGTCAACCATGGATTCAAAATGCCACTTTTCGAGAAAATATCATATTTGGAAAGCCCTTCGATTACGATAAATATATGCAAGTGATCAACTGTTGTTGCCTTAGTGCAGATTTGGACATTTTACCCCTGGGAGATCTGACCGAGATTGGAGAAAGAGGGATCACTTTGTCCGGAGGACAAAAAGCCAGATTAAGTTTGGCCAGATCTGTCTATGCTGAAAGTGATATCATATTGTTCGACGATGTATTGAGTGCTGTAGATGCCAAAGTGGGTAAAGATATCATGGACTTGTGTTTAATGGGTCTCCTCAAGGGAAAGACCAGAGTATTGGCTACACATCAATTATCTTTGATTGGTTCTGCGGACAGGGTCGTTTTTTTGAACGGGGATGGTACAATTGATGTCGGAGAGCTAGATGAATTGCTCCTGCGAAATCAAAAATTTGCCGAATTGATGCAGTTTAGGAAATCAGCTGACGAAGAAGAGACAGAGGAAGAGTCTATAATAGACCATGACAATAAAGAGAATATTGTTGAAATTATTTCAAGCAATGAAGATTCAGAAAGTCAACTTGGAAAGGTATTAACAATCGATGGTCACCTTGTAGAGAAAGAGAAAAGAGCGGTGAATGGGATCAAGCTTGATGTTTACAAAAAATACGTATCACTTGGGTCAGGCCCTTTGCGCCAAGCGTTCTTACCATTATTCATTTTTGCTATAATGTTGGCAACTTTTGGTCAAATCTTCACCAACACATGGCTTTCTTTTTGGGCATCAGAGAAATTTGATAGGTCTGAAGGTTTTTATACCGGTATTTATATCATGCTAACTTTTGTTTCTGTGATATTGGTATACACCGAGTTTTTCTTGCTAAACACCGCTTCAAATCGTGCTTCGAAATTATTGAATTTGAAAGCTGTTGAGAATATTTTGAAAGTGCCAATGGCTTACGTTGACGTTACCCCCATGGGCAGAATCTTAAACAGATTTACTAAAGACACTGATTCATTAGATAATGAACTCGTGGAGCAAATGAGATTAATGTGTTATCAGGGTGCTAATCTTATCGGTGTGATAATTTTATGTATCATATATTTGCCTTGGTTTGCAATAGCAGTTCCATTTTTGCTTATTATATACTCAGCGATATCAAGTTTTTATCAGGCTTCTTCAAGAGAGATCAAAAGGGTTGAAGCTGTTCAACGGTCTTTGGTCTTCAATAATTTTAATGAAACTTTGACAGGGATGAGTACTATTCAAGTTTACAAATGTGAGCAACGGTTCTTGCTGAGAAATGATCATCTGACAGATCAAATGAATGAAGCATATTTCTTGACAATCGCGACTCAAAGATGGTTAGGTGTCTATTTGACACTCATCAGTACCTCAATTGCACTTATCATCACCATGTTAGCTGTCACTGGTCAATTTAGTATTTCAGCTTCATCAACTGGGTTATTAGTATCCTATATCTTACAAATTCCTACACAATTAACAGTTCTTATTAGATCCATGACAAGAGTTGAGATTGATATGAACTCAGCTGAAAGGTTGTATGAATATGGCTATGAATTGCTGTCAGAGGCTCCCTTTGAAATATCAGAAACCAAACCCAAAGAATCTTGGCCAGAGCATGGTGCGATCACTTTTAAAAATGTTTCCTTATCATACAGGCCAGAGTTACCATTGGCTTTGAAGAATATTTCCCTTGAGATACAACCAAACGAGAAAATAGGAATTTGTGGAAGAACAGGGGCAGGGAAATCTTCAATAATGGTAGCCTTATACCGTTTATCCGAATTGAAAAGTGGCAGATTGATCATTGACGGTATTGATGTTAGCAAAATTGGTTTACATGATTTACGTTCTAAATTATCCATTATTCCTCAAGATCCAGTATTATTTAAAGGAACTATTAGATCAAATCTAGATCCATTCCAAGATTATGACGATAAGACTTTGTGGAACGCTCTTACAAGAAGTGGGCTAATCGAGGAAATCTTAATCAATAAAGTCACCGCTCAAAATTTGCAAGATCCCAACTTGCATAAATTTCATTTGGATCTGCCAGTGGAGGACGATGGAATAAATTATTCATTGGGCGAGAAGCAGTTGATCGCTTTAGCAAGAGCTGTAGTCAGAGACACCAAAATATTGGTATTGGATGAGGCAACGTCTTCTGTTGACTATGAGACAGACTCAAAAATTCAAGCAGCAATTGTCAAGGAGTTTGCCTCTTGTACCATTCTCTGTATCGCTCATAGGTTGAACACTATCATAGATTACGATAAAATTTTAGTCTTAGACAAAGGTGAAGTAGCCGAGTTTGATACCCCATGGAATTTGTTCAAAAATAAGGATTCCATATTCCATGACATGTGTGAAAAATCCAAGATATCCGGCGACGATTTCAAGCACAAGTCTTGATTGTTCGAATAGTAATGCTTATAGTAATAAAAAGTTTAATTAATAAAAAATAATAGATTTCTAAATTGAGTAATTATCCGTATTTGGTCAGATGCCTTTTTTCGTCTTAACAAAACAAAATGTTATTTGTTTTGTATAGTGATCAATAGCATTCAATTGTATAGTTTGTTTTGAACTGACTCCGTATGAATATCGGATTTCCAAATTGATTTTCTAAGCGACATAATGGAAGACTTTGATTCCGAACTGGTCGTTGATATTGATGTCATTTCCCAATTGCATGAATTCTTAAAGTCTTCTCCCAAACAAGAAGATACTACTAATGAGTTGATACAAAATTTAAACAAAATAAGCTTGAAGGATGTCAATTTGACCCAAAAAGAGCTACTTAACTTGTGTCGGCTATCGATCACTTCTATAGACTGGTTGGGAATACAGTTCAGAATCATGGAGGACTACTCAATCACATCCAATTATCTTTCACTACATCGAGATGATTCTATTCAATTTCAAATTTTCAAGAAATTCAAAAGCGATTTCACGATTCAAACGTGGTTTCAAATCAATGGTAATGAAAGTGACTCTGCCGTTGATGATGATAACGAATTTATGACAATTTTGGAAATTCCATCGCTTTTATATTTGAAAATGTTGAATAACAAACTAGTGGTGAGTTTGATAGACGAGAATAAAAGAGAGCGGCAGGGGATATTTGATAGTTTCAACTTTGAATTGAATACCCCGTATCATTTGGTATTGACCCATACCGGCATAACTCATAGAAATGGCTCAAGGTTCAATCTTTACATTGACGGTGAGTTTATTCAATCTGTACAAGTCAACTCAGATACCACGTTGTTTTCAACATATTCACAACCACTATATGCCATTTTGTGCAACAAAGGCTCTTCACTGGCAAGAGTAATTGATTTTGTTAATTTGTTGATAGTCAACGAAGTTCAACCCTTAGAGTGGATTTTGCTATCCTATTATTTGACACCGGACTACTCAGGGACGTACAGTGATAACAACTTGACAGAGGTTTTGAGTTACAGATCAAGAAGTGTTTTTGAATTGAAGTTGAAAGAGTTGTATTTGCATAGTTCTTTAAGTAAGAAGGGTAAAAGTGATGTCCTGCAACAGAAATTTGAAGATTTCTCAAGACAGGAGTTACTAAAATTCGAGCAGGTTCATGGTTTGTTGATTAAAAGTGGGAAGCTCAACCTTTCGTTGGAACATATAGTTCTTCATTTCAATTCAAAACATTCATATATAAGTAACGGGACATTGATAGTCCCATATCAGGGAGATAACCGAGCAACAATAACTGAATCACCTTCGTTATGGAAGTCATTGCCTATCCAGTCAGTATTCTATTCGATTGGAGGTATCACTATAGCCTTCAAAACAATTGAGGCATCTTCCACTAATGATCAACTATGTCTTTCTTTGAACTTTCTTTTTGAGCTGGTTTCAAAAGATTGGAGAAATTTGAAAGAGCTTGAAATGAGAAATGGTTACGATTTGCTAGCCACTTTATTGAAGACCAAGAAGTCTTTGATCGATTTGAAAGTTCTTGACTTGATACTAAGATTTATCGGATATGACTATAACTCCCCAATAGATTCAATATTGATTAATGCTTCAGCCTATCGCTCATTGATCTTGGATTTTGATATCTGGAAACTTGATGGGGATGATAGCACTGCTAACAAAGAGACCTTCAAATTTCTTTTGTTTCAGTTCACCGTATTTTTTCAAGAAAGCAAATACAATTTATACAACATCAATAAATTGGTGAAAATGAGAGTTATCAAAAGATTCATACAAGCGTTAAAATACGAGTCTTTCGGAAAAGAAATGTTATCCCTGGTCCATAGCTCGTTGCTTATTTTAATCAAAGCAAATCCTAGCTCTGAGATTATGAAAGCCCTTTCAATGTACATAATATATGCTTTGAACAAGGATAAGCCGAGCACTGAATCTCCGCAACATGAAGAATCGTTGCAAAGGTTGTGTGGATTATCTGCTCTTGATGTTTTACTGTCGTACATATGCGATTCATCATTAGTCAACTCAAGTTTAGCATCTTCCTCTAACTCCGCTAATTCGAATTTGGATCTTTTCTACAGGAAATTGGCTAGGACTATCTCTGTAAGATGGATACTTTTGCTTTTGGATGATCCCAATCGGGAAGTCGTTAAATTATCATTGAGATTGTTGGTACGAATGTTGTCTATCACGGGACTCAAATATTACAACAATTTCATGCGTCACAATGGGTTGGATATTTTGACAAATTTGTTGAGAAACAGATGGAATGATAACGAATTAATTGTAATACTATTCAGCGGGGCTTTTGGTATATCTCAAGTACAAAATTTGGGCTCTGACCTACCATACTTTTGCGAAAGGTTATCTAAAAGGGGTGAACGGTTGATGATCGTAATGCCCGAGTTTTTGTACCTCATAAATAATATGTTATTATATGGAATTGACGCTGTGGAAACATCTCACTCTAGCAAGAGTGCGAATAATGAGCCCGCTATCCATGATGATTTAGCATTCCACTTGGCATCTTTCTTGAACTCATTTTCGAGAAGTCTTGATATCACTCTCAAGAAAGTCTCTTGCCTTCATTCGTTCTATTCCAAAGATGTACACTGGATGACTGGTTATTTACATATTTTAAGCCGCTTAGAAACGATGGCAAACGAGGCCACTACGACTGAAATACTTTCAGCGAAGGCTCTATTAATTGAAAATTTCTCAAATTTTACCATAGAACTTCTTTTTGAAGAGTCGGTTGGAGGTGTAACATTTGATCACTTTATGAGTCTGTTCAATGAAAGGCAACTGGAAATGACTATCATACGTCTGTTGATATATCCTAATGTTTTAGACCATTTGGTAAACTTCAAAGATATGCTTCCTGAATTGTTCAAGTCGCAGAAATGGTTGAAAAGCAACATTTTGAAATTTGTTGGAAGCTACAGCGAGTCCAAATTTCACGATAATGGTAATCTGTATTTTGGATATGTTAAAGTTTTGGACATCATTTTTGAGATCGATCAGACAAAACAATCCGACCCCGAAAACCTTTCGAAGTTACGGGTATTGGCGGCAAACTGTTTCTTCAAAGAATATCAGTACCTGAATGATTTATCTTATTTAAAGAGCCTTACAAAGGAATTGTTGTTTCACCAAGAGCTATATTTTCACCTGGATGCAATGAATCCTCAGAAGCTTGGAGAATTTATAAAAAGAATTTTTAAAAATTGCAAGCAGTATGCAGACTCAGAGCTTCGCTCCATATCAATTAACGCTTTGAGAATGATAATCATATATCGTCAAAATGACTTGAACAAAATTATCGATCTGATATCCTTGCAGCATCATAATTTAGTGGCTCAATTCTTTGAAGACTTGCTCTCGTTTGGTGATCAGGACATTATCGAACGAATAAGTGAACCTTCTCTTTCTGCGGCATTTGAAATTGAAAAGTCAGTTGGAGAATCTATCGACTTTGTAAAAGACCTTTCAGATGTCAATCAGGCGTTTGATGCTATTAAAGATCCTAAAACTGTAAAGGATTTTGAGGCTGATAACTCCAAATGGAAGGTCACTATTACTTCTTCTGAGACGGCAAAATATTCACGTCATATGCAAGACTATGAGGATAACTTGCAATTTTATATCAGTGTTTACAATAAGATGAGGCAGGAATCTACACGACTTCTTTATGGATTTGCGGATTTGGAAATTAAATGGGTCGTTGACTCCATTGAATGTGAAAATAGGATGAGAAGGCGCATTGTCCCAGAAATAGCACTATCCGGCTACAGCAATTTTTTTTCTGAGGCCACTGGTGGTAATGCTAAAAGTCGAACCGTCACAACAGAACCAAGCATATCTTCTCTGACCCTCTCTTCAAGTGTGGCATCGATGGAACTTGAAGAAAGTTTTGAAATGGTTGAAGATCCTGGAGATTCAGAAGCCATTCAAGAAGACAAAAACAGAAAAGTTTTGAGAAGCTTGTATGTGGGTGACAAGATTCTTGACTTGTGGAATGTCAGTCAAATCCTTGGCTTGGAATCAGTAGAGTCAATCTTCATATTAAGTAATTCCCATCTATATATTGTGGAGAATTATTTTCATTCTTCTAATGGTGAAGTTCTAGACATCAATGATGCTCCTGCCAACGAAAGAGATCCCTACATGCAGTTGATTCTTGGGCCAAGGCACACGCCTCCACCTGACAAAAGCAATAAAAACACAAAAAGTTGGGAACTTGACAAGTTGACCTCAATCTCCAAGAGGCAATTTCTTTTGAGAGATGTTGCTCTTGAATTCTTTTTCAGTGACGGCAGTAGCTTTTTACTCACTTGTATCAATCGCAAAGTCAGAGATAGCATGTATTCAAAATTGTCACATCTTGCCACCTGGAAGGGAGTGGATCCAGAATTGTCTCAAGCTTTGAAACTCTCAACTTCATCGCTACTGAATGGTAACGGTGCTCCTAAGTTGTTTGGCTTCAATATATCACAAGCTTTTTCCAATCATTCTCTTAATTCGTTGGCGACCACCAAGAAATGGCAAAGAGGAGAGATTTCGAATTTCTACTACTTGATACTAATAAATACCTTGGCAGGGAGAACTTTCAATGACCTCACTCAATATCCCGTTTTTCCTTGGGTAATAGCTGACTATACCAGTGAGGAGTTGGACTTGAATGATCGAAAGACATTCCGTGATTTGACAAAACCGATGGGAGGACAAGGGGCGCAAAGAGAATCAACATTCATTGAGAGGTATGAGGCATTGGCGAGCTTGAATGATCCGGAGTCTCCGCCTTTCCATTATGGTACTCATTATTCATCTGCGATGATAGTAACACACTTCCTTATAAGATTAGAGCCTTACGTTCAATCAAACTTATTATTGCAAGGGGGGAAGTTTGACCATGCGGACAGATTATTTTACTCAATCGCCAAGGCATGGCACTCTGCATCAAAGGAAAATACCACAGATGTCAGAGAACTTATACCGGAATTTTTCTACTTGCCGGAATTTTTGGAGAATTCAAACCATTTTGATTTCGGTCAGTTGCAAGACGGTGAAACCGTCGGAGATGTAATTTTACCTCCTTGGGCTAAAGGAGACCCCAAAATTTTTGTTCAAAAAAACAGAGAGGCTTTGGAAAGCCCCTATGTCTCATCACACTTGCATGAATGGATAGACTTGATTTTTGGATTCAAGCAGACTGGTCGTGCGGCAATTGATGCCACAAACGTTTTTCATCACTTGAGTTACAATGGAGCAATCGATCTTGATAAGATTGAAGACGACACAGAAAGAAAGGCAATGACTGGTATAATTCACAATTTCGGTCAAACTCCACTTCAGTTGTTTAATAAGCCTCATCCTGCCAGAGAAGTTTTATCTTATCCAAAACTTAGCGCGGACTCCTTGAGAGAAACTCCAGTCTCAATCGCAGAACCGAAAACAGAATTCGTCGTTAACAAAGTTGAATTGAGTACGAAGGATAAAGTTTGGAAAGGGCGTCCTAAAATATTTTCAAACGATGATAATTTGTGCATAAGGTCTTCCGAGACAATTGGAGCACTTCTCATAAATGGAAATCTTCATGAAAACTTGCATTCAGCAGAGATCAACGTTCTTGTATCATTCGGTCAAAAAATGTTTATTACCGGTGCCAAAGATGGCACAATTCACATCTGGAAATACATTGTGGGTGCAAACTCTTCTAGTGGTAATGTTACAGTCGCAAGGAGGGAAGCCATGAGCAAGTTTTTAGAATTGAAACATAATACGTTTGACTTTCAAGCCGTTTTGAGAGGTCATCTAAGCGCTGTGGTCGATATAAAAGTGGCTCCCTCCTTCAATTCTGCTGTTAGTCTAGATGAAGAAGGTCACGTTTATCTTTGGGATCTTGTCAGATTGTCAATCATTAGAAAAATTCCGATCGACTGCTTGAGGAGTAAAGTCACAGGTGTTTCAATTGCGAATGATACCGGTGATATTATACTCTTTTCAAAGACAGAAGTGGCGGTATTAACGATAAATGGAGAACTATTTCTCAGTACTAAGTTGTATGAAGAAGGTGTTAAAGAAACTGAAATCAATGTCGTCGAATTTGCTCAATCAAATTGGAACTCCCCTAGACAAGGGTCCTCCGTTCATCACGAATATTGGCAACGAACTTCGATTATACTGGTAGGAGTTTCAAGTAGGATTGATATATTTGAATTGGCCGCCTTAGAGGGAGAGTGGAAATTGAATCAGATGAAAACCATAAGCATACCTGCTGATAATACAAAGAATAAGATCACTGCTATCAGATTGATATTGAGATCGACTTTAGATGAACATGGTAGAAAAGTGGGAAGCGGCAAATTGATTTGCGGAGATGAAAAGGGAAAAGTTTATGCTTGGCAATAACTCGATTACTGATTGTACCAGTAGCGTCTAATTTGAATAGTAATAGCATAGCATAGAAAATGTCATTATGAATTGAACGCTGTAGTGATACTGCATGGTAATCGCGAGATTCTCTCTGACTCTTTTTTTGTCTTTTGAGGCTCAACGCGTGGAAATGAAGGTGCCAGAAAGAACTAAACGTGTTAAAGTTTGGCTTTTTCCCCATTAGGAGATGTCTATGTTGTTCCTGGTTTGTTTTCAGGAGACGGGAATTGATCTTTTACTTTCATATCGATACTTGATAAATAGTCCTTTTGTCAGTGAGTTTCATTAACCCAACAAGTACTGAAGCGGATAAACTTATGAACCGCCACATATCAACTCTGGTCTCGAGCCAGTAAACTTTTTGATCTAAGTGGGGTGTATAGAGTGTCTTAGCTTTCGTAATATCCAAAAAGGGAAGTTCGAAATAGCCCCGAGCTCAGAGTTATAGATTTAAACTAGTAACTAAATTACATCAATTTTGCTAACTTTACATCTTTATAATTGACTGGGACTCTCAGATCTATAATTTTTCAAATATTGATAACTCGATAAGGGGTCTGAACTTCATATCGGTATCAATTTAAATATGTTTTTGTTTTCACTACATGAGTTTGAGTGATTATCATCTGGCATCGTTTTCGCAGGATGAACTAAATTACTGTAAATGGATGTTGAGCAACTTTGCACACCAAATGGCTATTAGATACTTGAAATAGACTGCTTTCACATCCATGTAGTTCACTGAGCACAATGACTTCATCTTTTTATGACTACTGAAATCCTCAAAAACTACGCTGATTTTGAAGTGCAATCAATTTGAGTATGTTTTTGTTTTCAGTGCACAGTTCAAGACGATTTTGGATCTGTTATCGTGCCGTAAGAAAAAATTGAAAGAGCCCCCTATATAAGGGCTATCTATATAGATGAGTAGCTACCTGAAATGTACTGTTTTTATGTCTTCATCATTGACGGAGGTCCTCCGATTTATTATTTCTATATATCGGTATTTGGAGGAAGTGTTTGAGAATTATAACAGTATAAACTTGAAGATGTATGTATCTATTTTTATTACATACTGCTGTGAATGGAACGGAATATCTCACGATGGAAAAACCATTCTAGAAGTTTAAAACAGCCCCAAATTCAAAGCCAGATCATTCTGACTTGATATTTGCTGGATCTGCCTATCATGACATCGAGTGGGAATTTCAGATTTAATTTTTATCAATAACCATATTCAGAAAAAGTCCGAAAGGACAGTTAAATTATCGATTCAAATAGCGTGTTGTTTCAGTGAATAGATTTATCGATTTAATTTTTAATTTTTGAAAGATCTCAAATCGGAGATTTGAAAAAGCCCCAAAATTTAAGGCTTGATATCCAACTATATCCTTGAAATGAAGTGATTACTCACCTATTCAACCAACCGGGTGCCTCGTGGTTATGGTTTATAGATACCAGGAACCAAAGGAAAGTCTATGATTATCATAAAAGCATCAATTTAAACATGTTTTTATTTTCACAACATGAATTTTTGAGAGTGGTTCTGGCAGAAAATGCCCATAATCGGAAAAGTGACGTTGCCCGGGCATGTTGCATGGTGGGGCTAGGGGCTAGGACAAAAAAAAGTAGAACCGAATAACGATAGAAAAGAGACTGCGAAGCATCCTCAATTGTTCTTTATGGCAAAGATAAGCTGTTTCAATTTAACTCAATATATTCACCATCTATTTTAGTCTCCGCTTTGAGCGTGAACTGATTATCTTCCTCTCAAATAAAGCAAAATATCCGTCTCTCTTCTGCAAGTGAGTAGCAGCTCGTCGAGATACCAACACCGGTGGTGTTTCTTTTAAAAAGCCCCAGATAGTTGACAGTATACATTTTGGAACATTAATCGAAGCATAACGGTTTTACACCTAAGAACTTGACTGAGAGCCCCAAATTCAATGTTTTATAGAAATTTGTCAGTTGATCAAGTGCATGGATAACAATTTGGTACCAATTTCTATATGTTCTTACTTTCAATACTGCAGGTTTGTAATCGGTTTAGAAATATTTCAAGACCGTAAAAAGCCGCAAATTCTCAGATCAGAAATTTGATATAGCCCCAAGGTAAAGCTAGATTCTTTCACTAGCTATATGAAAGAACCTGTTTTCACCTCCAAATCATTGGCTGAAAGCTTTGATTTCATCATATTAGATATACTTATAACTGGATAATTTGTTTGAAAATCAATCCGTTTTCAAATTAAGTATGTTTTTGTTTTCAGTACAAGCTTCTGAAAATTGCGAATGGCCCGAGATATGTGAAGATGAAAAAAACAGCCCCAAAATTGAATAAGGTACTGTAGAATTTAAAACTGATGTATAAAACTGCCAACGTATCCCACTGAGCATCTCAAATTTGTTGTTTTATCAATAAAAATAACTATATAAGATATCTGACCCTCTTTACAGGGTCAACTTAGACAACTTTTTGTTTTCAGTGTGTACAGTTATCGATTTGTTTCTTGGTTTTCGAAGATTTTCCAAAAAGACTCCCAATTAAAAAGTTTGAAAGCGCCCCAAAATATCAAACTGGATCCTCATCTGATTATTTGAAAACTACACCGTGGTGATTCACTAGGCCCTTCAGATTCATATTCGTACAATATATCCATTCTATATGAAGACGCCGACACTTAAAAATCCATCAATTTGAATATGTTTTTGTTTTCATTGAACGGTTTTTGAAATTCGAGACGATTTCGGTGTCATGTTATATGGTGTCATGCTCAATGGTGTCCTGTCGCTACAGAGAAATTGGAGATGCCGCGCACTCATTGATATGCCTATCTGGGAAATTTAAGGGCTGTGAAAAATGATAATCTCTTGATAACTAGTAACAGTCATCTATTGTCATTGCTGCAATACAACTCAATGAAACCTTCTTTTAAAGCTCTTGCTAAAAAGACGGAGCTGGATTTCACAAGGAATGTGACCCCATTGTTTCATGAATTTTGCGAATACGTTGTTTCACTTACAAATTCAGAATTTGCAGCTAAACTTGTGAGAGATGTCAAATCAAAAATCAACAACTCCACTTACAAGAATTCATCTCAACTAATTAAAGATGTGGGAAAGATAACTAGCAAACTAAGGAAAGATAATGAAGAGAAGAGTGCCAAAAGTTTGGAAGAATATATCCAGAGGACAATCGTTCCTATAAAACATGCACCAGATATTTTGAGATTATATCATTACCAAAGCCAGACTCTGAGACAAGAAATAAAACTCAATCGTAATAACTCATTGCCATTTGATCTTCGGGGGACTTTCGGCTCTCTTAGCTCTAGCGATCGCTTGAAATGTTTTCTTAGATGGCCTATACCAAAGATCATAGGCTATACATCCAACATTAAGGCAGGGGCTAATCTCAACAGAACCAATACTTCTATGAACAGTGCCTTTAACGTCTCACTGATATCCCAATCAGAGTCTGTTGAACAGGAGCCATCAAATATAAATACATTTAAGATAGGCAATTCGGTATATAAGGTTGAAACAACCACTTTTGGTGAATTGCTGAAATATCAAATACTTATCACCAAGAAGAACCATTTGGATCGGTCCGGATTTGTCCGTAAATACGTTAACAAATATTCAAAGTCTACTGCGTTTAAAGATGTTATAGAAACTCCTGGTGTTCTTTTTGATGAAGTGGTAGACGAGGATAGAAAGAAAGATATTCCTAGAGAGTTGGCTCAAGATGTTTCAGAGAATGTTAGAAATGAGGGTCTTGTCGAGCAGATGTTGTTCCATTCTCTCTACTACATCATAAGGCCACTAGTCAAATATTCTCTTGAGCTTCACAAAAAAAAAGTTTCGCACAATTTGAAAAATCGAATTTTGAAAAGGGGTTATCTCAAACTCGAGTCTGATACTGGGCACATTGACATAAAATCTGAATTTACACAAGAAAAAGCAGGCTCGGCTTTCTACGGCCTTTGGATGAAACCCGATTTAGAGGTGGGCTATTTTGCCCAATTTGCCGAGAGTTTTCTTCCTGTTTTGTACACAAATATTGGAGAGCTGAAATATATCACGTTTCAGCTCCATTCATGTATAGAATATTTGACAGGTGATGCAAAAAGTGCAATTGGTAAAATTTTGGGGACAAAAGATAAGTTACCGAAATTGGAATCAGAGAAGCAAAGCGAAGATGGCGATGAAACACAAACCAAGACTGTGACAGACGATCTTTTAAAAGAGGTAAAAGATACTATTCATGAGTATACCACCTCCTGTATAAGATTGGGTCTTTCCAGGTTCATATTGACAGATCTGGATCTGGAAGGTTTTCTTTTCGTTAAACTTGAGTTCGAAAAAGAAGAGGGTATTGTAGACGGTTACGCAACTAAGAACACAGAAGGTGCAAGTTACATTAAATGTCAATACACTCATTTCACCAAAGAAGAGCCTTACATCAGGCTCTACTTTTTAAGCTTCTGCTCTGTTGACCAAGACTATTTAAAAGAGTTAGCGAAATTTCAACTTCTGGTTAGTAAGAATTTGAAACAGATTGCAAATTCAGCAAAAAGTGAAAACGACCCAAATTCCGGAGCTGCTTTAAATCGAGCTGACACAGATTCATCAACAGGTAAACTTCGTGAAGCAAAAAGCTCGAGTTACTCGAAGAAACCAAATTTTCTCCCAACACCGCCAGCTTCCAGAACTGGACATAGTCCCAGCGAGGGTAACGCAATTCGGGTAATGAACAAAGAAGGGCAAGCCTTTAGTTTTGAATCTACGCAAGTTTTAGATTTTTACCGTTTTGATAAAACTTTATTCAAAAAGCCATCATATGGAGAATTTGCTGAGGCCATCACTGATATTATCAGAATCGGTCTATATGGCTCACAAGTGGTAAAAGTCAATACCAAAGACTTTTCAAAATTGATATACAAAGAGAATTTGATGTTTAATGGTACGCTCCCTGATAGAATTTTAAAAGTCTTCGATCCATATTTAGGTGAATTAGTTAAAAAAGACTCATGGTGTGAACTTGTTCCGAGAAGTTATACTTATCAGGATAGTATTGACTTTACGGTAAGGGAGCTGAAGGCTTACTGTCTGTTATCAGAGTTCAGTGGGGATTTCATTCCACGTTTATACGCATATGGTAGATTGAGTGATTTATATCCATACCCAGATCCGCTTTATCTTCAACTTTGTGGAGGGTATCTATTGATTGAACTGTTAAAGAAAGATGACAAGTTTGAAGTTACAACGGATTTTTTCAATAATAAGATCTTGCCTCTGTATCAAAAAATGCACAGTCGGAACGTGTTCCATAATGATGTCAAATGGGATAATGCTATGATAACAACAGATGGAGATTTCAAGATTATTGATTTTGGTCACTCCAAAATCTCAACGAGTGAGCTGGCAAAAAAAGCTGAGTTGGATATGGTGTATCAAAAACTTCGCTTTCCTGAATGGTACTAATACTATCACAGAGTTTACAATTGGGGTATATATTCATTAAAGTTGCAATAATCTATATTTTTTAATACACCCTCTTTACCATGGTTGAAGAATACCTAAATCATGAGACATCAAATTCAAAGAACTAGGCGAGAAAACATAAGTCGTTATACACTAGCACAAAGGAAAGACGTCATAAGAAAAATCACAAAAAACTCATCCATCCGATATACATCAGTGCCAAATTTTCTGTTGACGTGGCTTGAGTGATCAAAAAATCCACGTTTGCAGTGACACTCAATGATAAACTAGTATCCTTCTCTATACCTCTTATCTTTTTCTTGATGTTGTTCAACACAATCTCAGGGCTATGATTGTTATTATCCCTTTTCCTTCTCTTTGATACCGACCAATCTAAGATAGGATCGTACAAGAAACTTTCCAATATATTCATCAATCCAGTCTCATTATTTCTTATCAAGTTCATCGTGACTTCACAAGATTTTCTAAATATACCCTCGACACCAGATATACCGAATGCGTCTGTCATGTTCGAAGTCAATCTGAAAGGGACCCTTTCAGGAACAGCCAATGTGGTTCCCTTATCGAATAAACAATCAAAATCAACATGTAAAACCCCACCTGTTTTCTCCATCATCAAAATATTATCTCCGTGTCGATCACCTAATCCTAAGATATGACCAACAATCGACATGACCGCTGACGATCTCGTGAACATGTTTCGAGCAGTATACCATGTCTTTGGATCAGGGAATTCTTCCAAGAACCAAAGACGGAAAACTGGTGGATACTTTGTCAAGATGTTATTGAAACCTTGAATTTTCTCTTCAGCAGTTTTATCCTCGGCTAATTGCTTCTTACAATAACCGAAATCAATTGGATTACCAGTGCTTGACAAATAGGTTAAAATGATGTCTCTCATAGTTCTACATCTATCGACCCATTCAATTATACCATATGTCTCATTCAATGGGACAACGGCATATGTGGCAATACTAAGTTTCCTCAATTCACTCTCCTCATCTCTTTCTAATAATTTATCAATCATCGTAGTAATTTCCATTAATTTGGCATCTTTTCTCAAATCATCATGTGGTTTACACAAGATGTTATAAATACCACCATCACTACCTTTTATACTTAATCTTCTTGGCTTCTGCATAGATGACAATATCTTGACACGATCATCAATCTTGTGAATCGTGATCTTGGAACCTATTGAATAATTAGAATATTTTTTACCCAATGATTCGACATTTGATGGGAATTTGATTTCAAAATTTTCTCTCAAGGGTACAACTAATGAATCGCAAGGTGTTAACAGATGATTAAAACCGAAATCATTTTTCAAATGCATTTCAGAAGTCTTTTTATGAACTTCTTGCATACAAACACTGAGTAAAGAATCAAACAATGCCAACGAGCTTTTCAACAATGTCTTACTCTTATCGTAACTTGCAACAATATTCAAAATATTAGTACCCATTGCCGCTCTCTGTTTCAAAGTTGATTTTGACTGTGCAATAACTGACCACAATGCTTGTTGAGGATATTCATATGTAATCCTTGATATCAAATTTACTATGATTTTTTGAATTTCACTGTTGGCATGTATCATTCTCGAAGTCAATTGAGAGAGTACGGTATACCAATAAACTTTTGGAGTAGTATCAATAACATCTTTGATGCATTGTTTCATCAATTCAAAGTTTTTACGTCTTTTCAAAGCAATATCTTCAACTTTGAATCCAGTGGGGATTTCATCGTAATGAGATGAAAAATCTAACCAAATGGTGATAACTTTTGGTAATGCTTCAAAGAGATATTTGTGACCTGTCTTAATTGCTCTTAAGTAATTGAAAACTAAACCTTTTTCATAATCACCATAGTAATCCTTAGCAGATTTAATATCATTGTTCAACATTGTTTGATTTTCCAAAATCTTGTTATAATATTTACCCAAATAATAATACGGTTTCTCCCATTTGGTATCCAACTTGGCAGCAGTGGTGTATTCCTCGATAATTAATTCTGAACTTCCACTGTCTGACAAATCCAACCATTCAGTATATTTCAATTGAATCTTAGCGGCTTCCCTATTCAAGGTAACACCTTGAATATCTTTCAACCGTAATTCGTCAATCAGCTTCAATGCTCTACTATGATCATCTTGGGCCCATAGCAATTGTGCATATTCCAAATCCACTTCTTTAGAATTTTGCAATACTAAAGCATTCATAATCAGTTTTGTTGAAAGATCTAATCTGGACGATTCTCTTGCAATAGTTGCCAATTTCACCCAAACGTTACTGATATCATTTGCAGAAAATTCCTTTGGATATAACTTATCCAACACTCTTCGTATAGTTAAAATTTGCCAGTTTGATTGGAAATCTTTAGATGTGTTAGATAATCTCAAGTCCAGAGTATGTATCGCTGAAGTGAATTTCGCCCTTGTAGAACTAGCTACTAATTGTTTAGCATCAGTCAACCAATGCAATTGACTCACTATATCTCTTGTCTTTGATAGTGATGTTTCTTTGGAGGCAGCTAACGAATCACCCAGTAATTTGATTGCATTCTCAACGTGATTCGACGCAATATCTAAATTCCCAGAGTGCAATGAAACCAACGATTTAGCAACTTCATAATTAACCAATATTTTCAAATCGTTCAAAGATGAAGTTTCAATATTTGATTCAAAATGATAAATCCATTTGACAATGTCATCCAATTTACCAGTAAATATGGAAGAATTTAACCCCAAATTGATCCACTCAAAGGGAATCGGGTCATCTTGTGCAATCTTAGTAAATTTCATCAATGTAGTATCAAGTTTTTCTAGACAATTCTCATACAAGTTGAATTTATTCAAAGATTTCAACAATGAAGTTGTGTTTTCCAAACTTTGATTCTCCAAATCAAATTCACTCAATGCTTCAAAACAATCTTGAGCAATTTTCCAATCATCACTGTATTGAAATTGTAACAATTTGTCATTCAAACTCTGAGTGGAGAAAGTTTTCAATACACCATCTAAAGAATCCAAATCGTCAATCTCAACGTACATCGATTGAATAGTGGAGAAAAATTCTCTCTTGTCAATAGTCGATGATCTATAACTTTCTTCCAAGTTTAATATAGCTCTTTCATATGATTTACATTGTGATGACCTCTTTGCAATTAAATTTTGAGGAAATTTTTGTAAGAAAACTTCAATCTTTAAAGTCATTTCATTAATTTTCAGAGTGGATTCTTGCCTTTTCCTTTTTTGCTTTCTTGCAGATGTCCATTTTTGGAAATAATCCAATATACTAAAGATCGATTGATAACAAGATTTCAAACTTTCAATACTAGTATTATCATTTAAATTATCAACATCAGTTTTCAAAATTGTCAATATTTCAAGCTCCACATCGTTTCTTATATTTTCATCAACCAAGACCAAATTCAAAGTGACATATGGTAAGATATAATTACAAATTGCCAAATCTTGATCTTTGATTATGGAAGAACAAACATTGAATATTTTCCCACCATTTTTATGAATCCCCAACACTTTTTTGGATTTTTTCAACAAGTCCAATGTGAATTCTCTTAACCAAGTTGAGTGCTTGACATGATTCTTGTATATAGGATAAATTGCAGAGTCATCTTTACTACCATTGACACTATACTTCGAATTTAACAACGGTATCAACGTCGATTGAGAAATCCTACTGAACTTGTTCCAGATGATAAAAGACGTTGATGTCTTATCCTGAGATGCAACATCTACACCGTTCAAACCTAATAATTTCAAGTATTCTTGAATAGCGTACGCCAAAAACAATTGCTTAACTGGATCGATGGAAGCCCAAAAGGCCGGAACTAAAGTAAGATTGATGAAATTGATCAAAAACCGGTAAACTTCATTCTGATCTTGAAATTGATTGATGACAATAAACTGATCATGTTCTTCATCATTTGAAAGATAGAATCGATTGAAATCCAATGAGCCCATCAATCCATAAATTATGGAGCATTTTGATAAGATCTTGGAATCAGAATTTTTGAATTTATATGAAATGCTTAATAACGTTGAGCTTAATTTGGGGATATATTTGATAAAAGTTGGTAATTTGACGAAACTTGAATGGAACTCATCCTGATATTTTGTGAAGTAATGGATTAAATCATCTAATGCTTGTAATACAACAAATTTATTATCATGATTACAACGAATTGTCAAATCATGAAGTAAATTATATGATGATGATTTTGTCGATGATGGGAATAGTAATCTTGCATCGTTATAAATTTTCAATAATTCTGGATTAAATGAAAATGAAAAAAAATAATGATAATATCGTTGTTTAAAAATGGATTCATTATCCTTCATGACAAATGTCAATATCTTTTGACATTGAGTTTTACAACTCTTATTGAATTGATCCCATTTTTGTAAAATCAACGAGAGGAAAAAATCCAACATGACAATCATAGTTTGTCTATCTAAATTTTCAGTTAAAATTGATAAACAGTACAATGTCTCCAGATGTAAATGTTTGATCTCTAAATTCAGTTGAAGACATGCAGTAATTTGTGGTAATGCAGCAACAATGGATTGTCCGCATATTAAAATCAAACAATCGATAGCCCATATTGATTTCAATTTTTCAATATATGGTTGTAAACCTTTTAAATCATATGTTGATTCGGAGAAATTTTGAACAACTCCAAGAATAGTTCTATTGAGATAGTTGGTTAATAATTTGTCCTTGCTGATCGTATCATCAGTGGTGTACATAGATGCGATAAAGTAAAGTGCATTCTTGATTCTTTTTTCATTTTTAAATTCAGGTGAGTATAATTTCAAAATTTCCCATGAAGTTAAGATATTATTATCAATCAATTCTTGTAATGATTGATTTTTAAACTCGTCATTTACATTTGACAAGATTTGTAATATTTTCAGCTCATTAATCTTATCTTCCACTGTTAAGAGATATGCAATAATCTTGGGGAAATTCAGCTTTATCAACTCATATTTTGAAATCTTTACTATGGAGGAAATCTCACCAATCAAGTCATGTTTATAATAAGTCAAGACATGAGGGATGGTATAAGCTTGAGTTCTTGTTAAAAATACATCAATGGGGACCCTAACCAAACCACAAATCTTATTGATGATCATTGGCTTTGATTTCATTTGTTTCACAATGATGACACTTAAATGTGGTAAAAATGGAGATAATAATTGCCATGGAGTCTTCCTCTTGCAAGATGAAATGATTTTCAATTGATGGAATGCAATAGTGGATTGGAATTGATTTTCAGATCCTATAAAATCAATCAATTTCACCAATACTAAGATCAATTTTTCATCAATACCAATGACAATTGCCAATTCACTCCATGCTATCACTGTTGACTCTGCAAGATGTAAATTCTTGTTGATTTTGATTTGTTGTAAGCATGAGATTATCGATTGGAAATTTGATTCATACATGTCATCATCATCATCTAATATGAGATAATAAGGTAAAATCTTTGTTGTCAACATTCTTATCTCTCTGATATCATTTACTAAACAAGATGCCAAAACTTTGTAAATTGGGTCATTGTTGGTGATCTTTGGAGGCTGGTATGAGGCGAATATTTTTCTTAATGATAATAAACCAGCAATGATGAAAACAGGTTCCGATTCCCTTTGTAACAATTTCCCCAACATTTGTAAAATTTCTAATATGAACAGATCCAGCTGCGGTCTCTTTGGATCAATGACTTTGTTCACATATGAGTTATCATTCAATTGTAAATCACATCGACGACATAATCGACTTGGAATATCATAATCGCCAGATCTAATACACGCGGCTGTTCCCAATGAGTTTAAAATATATAATTTACTCAAACTATTCAAAGGTTTATTCAATGTCATCATTTGATTGATCTGGTTGATAAAGTGATCCAATTGTGTAGGTGACGGAATGTCTAATTCTAAAAGCTTGCAACCATCTAGTGTTAATGGGATAATTGAACCTATCTTTGCACTCTTATTGTCAATCACATTGGATAATATTTGTAATCGTACATTCTCCAAGAATTTGTCGCTTAAAGGTGACAATGCCATTGACGTGATTGAATCTTTATAATTTTGTTCAACGCGAGCTATCGTGGTATCTGGGTCTTCATGCTGTTGATATTGTTCATGTTGTAATGAATAACACATGATACATAAACATTTGATGAAATTTTTATCATATTCGTCATACTGATTATTTTTCAAAGATTCCAACACTTGACACGAATCCAGTCTTATACCGCTTGCAAAGGATTCTGTATTTTGTAAATGGAATGAATTTAATAGTAATTCCAACAAGATTTTTGTCATTGTTGATTGTAATCTTGGTAAATTGATTAATAATCTCCAGTTCATCAACTCTTTCAATTTCATTGATAAGAAGGACAATTTAGATGAAATTGGAACGTTATCCTTGATATAAGAAGAATACATCGATAATACCAATACCGAACATAAATCATCTAATTTCGATATTATAAAAGGATCATCATTTATTGAATTTGTAATATATTGATTTAAACAAAGCCAGAATTTCCTTATCAAGCTATCTAATTTGAATTGTAATTGTTCAAACATTAAAGTATGACTCAAATTATGATCTTGTAATAATTGTAAAAAATGTATTGAAATGCTTAATTTGATTAAATCTTGTTGATATAAATTATTGAACAACTCATTTGATAAAGTTGCTAAATGCAACAATACAAACGATGAGATTTGCTTGACAATTTTATAACTGTGAATTTTCTGACACAAGGTTTCAATTATCGTTAAAAGAGTTAATTTAACTTCAACGATAGTATCATCATTGTATTGTGTACAATTCAAAAATGGTAAAATCTTCAACATGACATTTGTAAATTGTAAAGAGTCTGATTCGATCAATGAGATATATGACTGTTGGATTAAGTACTGTAACGTTTTGAAAACTTTGATCAAGATGGAGGGATCAGTGTTGTAAAGATTTGATAATACATTATTTATAAGTATATCTAATGTTCGTACTTTATCAAATGTTTCATCGGTTTTCAGATTCTTGTTTTTGACTAGTGATAATTCATTGGGCACTTGTGACAAGATCGAGTCTAATAAATCTATCAAGTCTTGATTATTTGACATGATTATGATTTGTATCCCATCAGTGATGATGATGCGTAAAATTTATTATTATTATTATTTACTATTTTTTTTTTGCGTTTATAGAGATTTAACAGTGATAATTTACATCTACAATGGTTATTATAATGGTATATAATGCAAATATTTTGGTATATAATTCTATATCCTGGATAGAAGTATAGAATGATGTGAAGTATGGGGGTTGTATATGTATATATGTGTATATGTATATAAGGGTATCAATAAAAGATTGGCACCATCAATGATCATAGTAATAATAGTGATAGTAATGATAACAAGAAATGGAAAACCAGGGTATAGACGTGTATTCATTAATTTAATCATTGACCAAAGTTGATGGGTCTCTTGAACAATAATATGTGTGGTTCAGGAGCTAGATGTGAGTGTTAGTATGTATGTATGTATGCATATAGGATATAGGATAAAGAGATACATACCATGTGTTTCATAATGAGCCCAACCAAGAGATTGCGTTATACCTAAACCTCTCCATTCTTCTTCTAATAATATTCTTAAAGTGCCAGTTTCTTGATTGAAATAATCTTGTGGTATAACTTTCAACATTCCTTTTGGTAAGATGACATGTCTATATTCGTATTCATCATCGGAGTATCTTGCTGAATAATGAATCATCTCTTGAAATTCAAACACTTTCAGTTTCTCACTTTCTGATAAATGTCTTGCCTTGTTCATTGCTTCTATGTTGTTGCTGATGTTGTTGCTGTTGTTGTTGTAATGAAGCAATGTACTAGTTGCAATATATAAATTGAATAATTCGAATATAAAAACGCGTTCTTTTGTCTGTTTTTTTTTGTTTTTGTTTTTTTTTCTCTCTTGTCTCTATTTCAAGGAGAGACAAGGGGACAGCAGCAATATACAATCCATCTAGCAAACAGTCATAGCGTCTATATGTATATATATGTGTCTATATATGCGTGTGTGTCTATATTTATTATATAAAGATATCGATCCATATACATCTATACCCATGTATCTATGTGTAAGGGCTCTCTCTCTCTGCCATAAAGTAACGTGAAATTTTGATCGCTCACAACGAGAAATGAAAACAAACAAACAAGAAGAAGAAGAAGAAGAGGAAAAAAAAATGTGTTTCACATCGATTTATTAGTAGTAACAAGAACAAAGGATTCTCCTCCCATGGTATATACACCATCCACATATATATAGTATCATATTCTATATAGATCCCACCATGATATCACAGCCTGTTGTCCCAATAGGGCTCAAACCCTCGCCAGCCACTTTTCAACAGTTTCACGAAGATGACAATCAACTCATATCGAATTTATCCCATTTAGGTTATGGTAAAGTGCTATTACCAATAACGAATTCTAAATATAGAGATTTTTGTAAGACCACGTTCAAACAATTCAATGTCCATGATGACGAAGACGAGATAAGATTAACTTTACAAATCCCACTGCCAAGTTCATCTCAAGTTTGTATATTTCAAGGAGATCATACTGAGAAATTGATTGGTTTAGTGTCGTCATGGATAGAATTAGACACTTCGAATCAGTTCATAAACGAGTTCTCATTACAAGTCTTGATCAATGAATTGAATTATGCAAATTTCATAGGTTTAAGATTGGTATTAATGGCTCCACCAAAGAATTTAAACAATTTATCCATTTTCACAAACAATTTAAACAAACTGTTGATGACATTTCCTAATTTGAAAATCTCCATCTCGTTACCCATATGTGAGGAAGATTTGATCGATCCATATTCAGGGGAAGTGATATCTCCAGTGATTGACTCTTTGTCAACGTGGGATATGTGGAATTCAATAAGATTACAATGTAATTATCATGAAAATTTAACAGTTTCATTAGCATTACCGAAAAATAATATACCACAATACGTGATCAATAGATGGGTATTGGAACCATTATCACTTTTCCTCATTTCTACAACAAATTTTGTGAAAAATTCGAAAAATTACCCAGTGTTGAACAAATTCAATCAAATCATATTGTGGAAATTTATACAGAAAAATTGGTTTAAACCACCATTGTTATTATTACATGGAGTTGATAAGTTGAAACCGGAATATATCGATCCATCAATACATCCAGTAGTTGATGATGTTTATCTTGGAGATTTATCATATTTGAATTATTTGAAATTTATATCAAGAACCACTGACAAGAATTTACAAATATCACCTTTGGAATTGATCTCTATAAAATTCTTTGGTACAAACACTGAAGAAACGTTGCAAACACCATTACAACCTTTATTACATGATCTTGACAATACCACGTACAAGATTTTTGAAAATGATCTTGTCAAATATGAGAGTTATGAGCTGGCAATGACATTACTGTTGAAAGATATCAATACGAACAACTCACGTATTGAAATATTGATCGTTGGACCAGGTCGTGGGCCATTAATAGATCGATTGATTTCATCGATAAACAAGACCCAAAGGCATAATTGTCGAATCACACTGATTGAGAAAAATCCCAATGTCATTATATATTTACAACAAAGAAACCATACAACTTGGTCAAATTCGATAAATATCTTACATGGTGATCTGAGAAAATTTCAATTCGATACCAAGTTCCATCTAGTCATTAGTGAATTATTAGGAAGCTTTGGTGATAATGAATTATCCCCAGAATGTATATACCCATTGCAATCACAATGTACATCATCATGTATATACATTCCAAGCCTGGTGTCGACATATATCGCACCACTGATCTCACCAGTGGTCCATAGGAAATTGTTATCGAAGCAACAGCAACATCAGGATGCGTTCCATAAACCATATTTGGTATTATTAAACCAGTTTGAAATTCTTTCATCAAAATTTCAAGAATTATGGAGTTTTGAACATCCAAATGGCAATGAACCTATCAAGAAATTCAACAAGATTGCATTTAAATGTCGACATAAAGGTTTAATCCATGGTATAATTGGATGTTTCACGCTGAAATTATATAAGGACATTTACATATCAAATAATCCTATTCATCCACAACCACTGGATTTAATAAGTTGGTTACCAATTTTTTTCCCCTTGGAAATTCCAATTTTTCTAAGTGATGATCAAGAGGTGGAAATCTTGATGAAGAGAGATTATCATCGTGATTCCAAAAAAATTTGGTACGAATGGTGTATTGAAAGTTTTATCTATTTAATCTTACCAACACTGAAAAAATCATTGAAGCAAAAAATCAATAAACCAATCAATCATAATAGTGTATTTGGCGGAATCGTTGATAAAGAAGAGATTAAAACAGAGGAAGAACTGGATGAATATCAAGTTAGAGTAAGAACAGGAGTTAGTAGAGTTCATAATCCTAATGGTGTATATCATTCCATGAGAGCATGATGATCTCTGCGTTGCATTATAAAAAAAATTTGTCATATTTACATATATGATAAAAATGATGATTATAGTAATAATTGTAATCGAATTAAATTAAAATAAAACCCCGGGGACTTGATAAATGTAAACTATATACAATATTCCAAAAACTAAAACTAAAAGAAAAAATCCGTCGTAATAACATATAAAAATGAATAAATGAGTGAATGATGAGTATTGTAAGAAAGAAAAAAAAGACTCCACAGATTAACCGAAACACCACAATGAGATTTGAAATATAACCATCTCGATAATATACATACCTTACAGTCAAGATTTAGAAAAAATGACTAAACATTCCATCTGTTAAGAAAACATCAGCAGATCTCTTTTTAATGGCATTGATGAATTTCTTTTGTGTAGAAACTCCATTTTGTATCAATGATAAATTAACAGAATCATGATTCGATCTATAATCAAAACATTGTGGTAAATATTCAGGAGCACTTTCTAAATCTGATTCATCAGTTAATGAAGGCATTAAATCATAATTTAAAAATTCTTCTAATGATGATGATGAGGTGGAAGTGGAAGTGGTGGTGATTGGTGATTCAAGAGTTATTGGAGTTGTAGTTGGACTTGTGATTGTGGTGGTGGTGGTGGTAGCCATTTGTTGTTGTTCGATGTTGGTGTTGTTGAATAATTCTGAAATTCTCAGTTCTGTTTCTCTTAATTCTTCATCAAGGTTTAATAAACCGGTAGTATTATTATTACTAAGATTCAAGAGGAAATCTTCTTCCTCTTCATTATTACCAATTTTAACATTGATGATGTTATAATTATTAACAGGTTCAAATGAATTGACCGATGATAATTTTCTCTTTTTCAAAAATGGCTCTTCTTGTTCCTTTTCTTCATTTCTTGATGATTGAGATGAAGTTGAACATGTTGGAGATGATAACTGAATATCGTTATCTGTATTATATATGATATTATTAATAAATTGATCCTTATTATCAGAATTCAATGCCTTAGAAGACAAACGACGAACACGGGAAGACTTACGTAATGATCTTGTTGTATTTGAAGATGTTGTTGTTGTTGATGACATTGGGAAATTGTTGATGAATGGGTATACCTGTATATGGATGAGTATGTGTTGATGTAGGGGTATATAAAGAGTTCAGTTTGCGGTGAACGGTCTTTCTCTATAAAGGTATAGATATAGAATGTAATATATGAATATGGATATGAATAATAATCAAATAAACAAATAAGTGAATAA
The DNA here is from genome assembly GCA_003706265.2 of Nakazawaea holstii. Lineage (NCBI taxonomy): Eukaryota > Fungi > Ascomycota > Pichiomycetes > Alaninales > Pachysolenaceae > Nakazawaea > Nakazawaea holstii. The sequence goes on along the minus strand of PPKU02000043.1, from coordinate 79 downwards.
AACAATAATCGACAAATGTAATTTTAAAGTTGGGAATCTTTGGGTATTTTCCATGCGAAAAAAGAAAGAAAAAAATTTG
>PPKU02000042.1:0-98526 GCA_003706265.2 Nakazawaea holstii | reverse complement strand
GTAAATAATAATGCTCTTCCATAATGAAGCGTGAAAGGCTAACAACATCCAACTATAGCTCATATGGGACGTTAATGAACAAGGAGATCCTCTTCAAAGTAATGAAGAAGGACCTGGTGGTAGATTCAAATGTTGAATTTATACCGGCCAAGTTGAAGAAATTCAAGAGATCGCTGGTCACCAATGTCAAATACCCTGCTGTATATGAGACTGGTGACTTGAAAGATTTTGTAGACGGTGTTTTGATAAAGAATCTCAATGCGAAAGATTTGAAATTTTTGGATTGGTTTGAAGGAGATGAATACACTCGAGTTGTGACAAATGTTGAAATTGAAGTGGAGAATGAGACTACATCCAATTTAGAAGCTCACGTTTATATCTGGACAGATTCCATGGATAGATTAACCGATGAATCATGGGATGCTTCATGGTTGAATGACAGCGTCAAGGTCAAACATTGGTTGAACCATGAGATAAATGATTTAGAAAATTGTCCTACATTTTGATACTAGCAAAAAAACAAAAATTTAAGCATCCCCATTATCTAATTTACAAACACCTTATATAACCAAAAGTATACCCTTCTGCCCCTTTATACCTCATTAATCTTTTCTAACCTTGCTGAGTCCGTTGTGCAATTGACCAAGTCGACTTTTGTCTCTACTGATTCCAAATTTTCATCCACTTCTTCTTTGTCTTTTGAGTTTATCTTTTCATCTTCGATAGTTTCTTGATCCAGTTCAGAATCAGAATCTTCCTTGCCAAAGACTTTGAATCTCAATAACCAAATACCTTGACTGATGAAGATTCCAAGTTCCAAAACACCAACTACTGCATACAACACAACACTCATGATATCAACATCCCCACCTACTCCAACAGACAGAGCACTGAAAACAGCACCGCTGAAATCCATCAATAAAAAGACAAAATTTATTCCAACCACTCTTCCTTGTCTCTTGTAGAGCTCGAAATAAGGTGGAATCAACCCAATTGCCAATAATAAAGATGCAATAGCACCAAAGATCAAAGGTGGCCATGTGATATTCTTGTCAACGTACAAGTGCTTTAATGGAATGATGAATGCAATCTCTAATGCCAATGAAATAATAAGGAACAATCCACCCATGATGTATATTTTTTTCTTTGCAATTTCAATAGGAGGATAGTATAATGATTGCATCCATGTGACAAAACATAAAAAGGTGAACAATTGTGGTTGCACTTGTAATGCAATCAGTGAATCTGTGGAACATAAGTAGATGGAAAATGGCACACCACAAGCTGCCCATAAGAAAAGCATTAATGGAGGTAAACCCTCACAGTTTTTTCTCTTATAATTGTAATAAATTTGTGGTATCAATTGAATTGACCAAAGTACTGTACCAATGGTACTCAATACTGTTACCGTGCTAGAATCACCCATTGTGTGTATCTTGACTTTTGTGTGAATCTCTATCTCTTTCTAGAAGCAAAAAAAAAAAACTTTAATGACGCGATGAGTTATATGCTGATCTGATGTACTTCTCTTTGATGAGCAAAGAAATGAAAAATATCAGTATAATTGAAAAATTAATCGCAAGGTTTTCTCAATGAATAATAATCTTATAAGTCTTAAGAACTGTCAATGAATATAGATTCCTAGAGCAAGAGCTGTTCTTTTTATATACAATACACAGTTACTCATGTGAAAATTTTTTTCCACCACGCTTATAACCGTATAAACACTGGAAGAAGAAACTCTAGACACCTTTTCCATCGCAATTTTACTTAGAACAGATGCACTTGCGCAGAGTACGCTTAACTATACAATAACAGGCATCTCCCACAGTGGTGAGTGGAACAAAGGTGAGGCTTCTTTTGAAGGAGGGATGGGGGAAAAAGATTCCTAATTGGGAAGGTCAATTCGGTATCACCGGCTAGCTAGCTCTCTTTTTTGATATTCTCAGCACGATGAAAAGTTGACTCTCTCTCCTCTGGCGATGAGGTCAAAAAGAAATCGTACGTTTATTGTGATAGGGGTTCACTACAGAGAGAGGGATATAATAACCTAGTATATATAAATGTAAATATAAATAAAAACAATAAATAAAAAGAAATCAACCATACCGTTCTAAGAAAGCTGTTCTGAGTCAGTGTCTTCATCCTGTGATTTTGTCGAGAGAGAAAATAAAAATGCACCACAGAGGAGCATAATTGCAAAAAGGGCAAAGAGATATGTTTTTGGTTCCGTTTCCACTGTCTTTGAATACACCTCAACAAATATAGCAGGACCAATGACCATCACCAAGTTATCAAGAGAGGAAAGGGCACCCATCATTGCTCCAACAGATTCTGCAGGTGCATATTTAACTATACCGGCCCTGATAGCAGGAAGGAACAACACGCTGAAAGTTGTCACGACCGCTGTTCCCATGAATTGTCCCGATGTCTTTGCCAAAATCATTAGAATGATCCCCAGTAATTGGAACATGTATGAAAATTTCATCATCGTCAAATCAGTTTTATCAAGATGATTTTTGTTAGTTTTGAAACGCTTTTGGACAAATCTTAAAACAATAGGTGAAATTACAAGCAAAACAACCAGTCTCGAAGCTGAGACAAGAGATATGTAATAACCCAATTGAACGGCCCCCCATTCGAAAACGTATATGACATAAAGAGTTGTCGCACCCATTACCAGAGAAGTACAAAAACTCCACAAGGCATCAGTCAGTACTAGCATTACAAGAGATTTCCTTCTAGATGTATTCAGCAACCCATTTTCATCAACAGAAGGTAACCAAAACAACTTGAATGGTTGAAAGACTGATTTGAAAAATTCTTTAACCTGGTAAACCCAACGGGTTCCACTCTCTAATTCGAGGACCAATTCACTTCTACGTCTTCTTACTGATTCGGCATTATCAAATGATTTTCTCTTCAATCTCTCTGATCTTGATTCTGGTAATGAACATGTCACAAGCAAAAGATTAAATGCTGCCATACTAACTGACATGTAAAGAACACCTATTGGAGAATTGAATACGGTCTTTAGCAACAACGAAGATAACATTGGAGCGACAGAAACACCTATTGAAGTAGAAGCATTGAGGACACCAATTGAGAAAATTCTGTGCTCTTCATCAACGGTATCGATAACATATGAATAAAGAACTGAACTCAACCCACCTTGACCACCTGACAATGGAATTATGCAACTGTTCAATGCAAAGAGTAATATATTGTAATTAGGTGCATTCGGGCCCAAAAGAAAAATATCTGATAACAAGGATATTACTCGGGTAGCCAAACAGTATATGATCAATGGTTTCCTGCCATAGATATCTGATAATCGTCCGATCTGACTGGAAGTTGCTATCGATATAGCACCACCAGCAATAGTACTTACTTGTACCAATTTCGAAAGCGTTCTCTGTGCTGCCAGTCTATCACAAGTTGATAAATCTGGAATTGTTTCAGAAGCTCCACTAACTTGTGACCTGCAAATAAGCTTCATCATCAAATCAAACTCAGACAGCAATGATAAACCTTCTGAGAAACCCGCAAGTGCCAACACGATAACAGCCATCAACAAGGATGGTCTCTTTGACCAATGTAAACTCTTGTGAGCCAACCTTTCGTGTCTCAACCATCTTACTTCTTCGGATTCGTCAATGGCATCCTCATCGGTTATTATGGAGTCATAAACTTCCATCGCTGCCTGCTCTGTAAAGTCATCAGGTCTTGCATAATTTTTAAAAGAGCCTGAATCATTAAGCTCCCTGGTCTCCGCATGGGATGACTTGGTGATATCGTCTTGCACCATCATCAAACAATATGGTAAATTGTTCTCGTTCAATACGATTAATAATTTACAATCTTTTGAAAACGAGCAATTCCTTATCGTTTTATAAATTTTGAGTTTTATTCCAAACAAAGATGTAAAGGGGGCAAAAGTGTGTAATTACAATCAATACAACAAAATTCGGTCTTTGTTATAATATCATGAGTGAGAAGATGATATCCTTAGATCTTCAGCACTCTATAATGATTAGATATCATAGACTAAGTAGAATAGTACACTGCTCCCTGTTTATCAACCTCTAACTTCATAAAAGGCTTCTGTTTTTCGTTTTATTTTTCTGCCCAACTTATGATACGGCTCCAAATCTAGATCTAATATCAACATTTAAACGGAAAGAATACATATATATATACACACACACCGGTACCGCAGATCATCCTAAACCAGGAATTGAGTAGACAAGAATGGGGTTGTCATTGTGTGTATCTCTGTTCAATTCTTGGGACTGACTGAACCAGTAATGGCGACTTCTCCCTGGGAGTACAACAATCATATGACACTGATTCCACAATGAGATTAATTACACCATATCATTTTGCATAGCTTTGCTTTGTTGCAATTGCTCTTTCGTATAGTTAGAAAGCTGTGTTTGGACTCTTAGAGAACCATTCGACAAATGCATCATCGACTACTGCAGCTCTTTGTGATAAGAACAGATCAAGTTCTTATCAGAAAGTTGAAAGTATTGAAGATTCTCTAAAGCTTCTTTGGAATCATCACTCTCTTGATATTCCACCAACACCGATTTCTTATCATTACTGTAATTCGTTGATACTATATTTCCAAATTGTATCAAGATCTTGAGCAAATCCTGTTCGTTGATATCTTTCGGAAGATTGGCTATGGAATTGTTGTCAGTAGGTGTATAGACAAGTTAGTTTAATTGCCAAAGAATAACATACTTATACGAATAGTTCTTGAGTCCATGCTTTCAACGAATATGTTGTTGTTGATGTTATTTGTATCTGTCTACAGATTTGAGTTTTATTTTTTTCATTGAAGAGAAAAAAAGGCTAAAATTGACTACTTTATTATATACAAATTATATGTCTAAGCGTCAATGGTGTCATTACCTGAAACAGCAGCAACGACTCTGTCCAATCTTTGCTTCTTATCATTGTAAATTTTTGCTTGATAACGGACGTAAGCAGTTGTTATAGTTCCAATGATTAACGTGAGACCGACCAAGAAAAGATTTATTGGTACTGGGTTCATGTTAAATCGGGTATGAGTCTCCTTATCTAAGAGACTTTGAGCAAAATTGAAAATACCGCTAACGCACATGATGGTTCCATAAATCTTACCAAACGTTTTGAATCCAAACACTTTAGCACAGTAATCCGAAATTGAAGTGTAGAAAAATGGTCTATAAGCCACGAATATCATGATATGAATAAAACCAACATACACGGAAGGAATGACTCCCATAATACCTATAACCAAGGAGAACAGTAATAAACCGGAAAGAACAACAAATGTCGTACAATTGTCTAAAAACAATCCAACAAATGGAATGGAAATTATACCACCCAATGGTAATGCAATATCGAAAAATTTGTTCAAAGTTTCCAGAGTTTCTGCACCTAATAAATAAGTGTATTGTGTATATATGGTGGCAACGAAATAATTCAATCTCAACATCTGTATAGTGGTGAAGGCAGCCATGAGTAAGAACCAATACGATTTGAATTGGTACAGGGTGTCAAATCCATGTAGCACACCAAATACGGATCCCTTGACATGATGACTTTCTTCTTGTTCCACTTCCTCAGTGTAAGAAGCCTTGAGTGCATCACCGATGGAGTCTCTTCTTGCTGGGTTTGCAAGCTGTTGTTGAACATCTGCATCTAATAAAGCAGTATTTTCATTGATAAGGTTTTCCTCGTTTTGATTTACTTCATTTGTTGGAGCAATACCATAGGAATCATAAGGCATTATAAAAATTTGAACCAATGTCATGAATGTAGGAACTAATAAATATAGTTTGAAAAATGATTCAATAGGTATGGAAGAATCAAAATGGTTGAACGCCAATTTGTAAATGAAAAACAAAGCAGATGAAGCATCAAATGCACCTGTCAATAACAGCAAGACAGTACCAGATCTTTGTGGGAACGCATTTGATAATTGAAATGATGAAATATACGCAAATGGTCCACCAAGGGCCATGGATCCATATCCAAATAAATAAGGATCAAACAATGTGATCTTGGACGAAAAGATGAAAATCAAACATGCAAGATATAAGAAGAATGATCCAATCAAACCACAAACTTTTGGTCCATAATTGTCCAATGTAAATCCAATGAGTAACGCCGTGACATTGGTCAATACTGCACCAACGGTAAACATCATGTTCAATTTCAAATCTTGAGTGGCACATTTGGCCAGATTGGATGAGGATTCCAAGAACATCATTCCCTCGGTGTCCAAGTCACATAAGGACTCATAAATATGTTGTTTGATCAAAATTGGTTTCAAAGCTGCAAATCCAAAAATTGGACCTCCAGAGAATAGACACCATACAATTGCACATATTATTTGAATAATTCTCTTGTTTTTAGGAACCTGATAGTCGTATATCATTCTGTTAGTGTGACTGTATATAGCTAATATCTATCCGCAAAATCTGAATGGGAATAACACACCAAGTGAAAGGAATTCAAAGATATAAAGGAAATTCGTAAAGGCAGAAAAAAAAAACACTGCACAGAAAGATGCTTATCTATTTAAAGAGAAAAAATAGAAATATTTTGCTTTTCAATGCAGCAGCAGCAGCCAGCAGCACTTTGGACGGATTCAACCGAAGATGAAGATTGTTATTACCGTCAATATCATACACAACGCCGAGTAACTACAAGGACTAACCGTCAGACACAGATGTCTATTAAAGGCTCAGATATATCGATCTATACACATATATGAGTTTTTGATATTCCAACTTGATTATGGGTACGTACTACAAACTCTTTTCTAATTTTCAACCTAACCATATTTCAGAAAAATAAACCCTAATGAGAAACAATATCACGTCTTCACCTGTGATCTGTATTATGCACGGGTCTCAAATGGTTTGATGCTATATGTGAAAATTCCTAAAGCATTCATGAAAAGATCAGAAGTTTCCCAGGAGATGAAAAATCTTTTTCGGAGAAAGCCGACCAAAGAACTTATCTTCCCATGAGCCAACCGACCGGCTCTGTTATATCATTGTCTTCTTTACAACTTACTAAAAACACTCCGAGATCTCGATAAAACTCTATTATTTCTTCTTCATTGTGTTCAATGATTAATTTTTTATTATTTTTATTAGCTTTCTTAGCTCCTCCTGTTGTTTCTAAATCATTTGCTGTTTCATTTATATTTGGGTTTGAAATCTTTCTTTTCAAAACGAACTTCTCCTGTGTTTCCTGTCTCAATCCTAAGAAATTCATAAAGCATTCCACTTTGTTAATTTGCTCGAAACTAGCAGTGCTGGGATTACTGTTGTTCAAGTTATTGTTCGGTATCTCATTGACTCGATCTTCAGCCATGTTGGTAAAGTCAGATTCTTTCAACAAGTCAGTTTTGTTACCAAGAATCATTATTGGAATATTTCCATCATTAGTATCCAACAAGACTTCTATTAACTTCTTTCTTGTTTGTGCCAAGTTCAAAACGTCACTTAAATCAATGACATATATCAATATGTCAGCCTCTGTTTGATAATATTCTCTCCATAAGGTTGATTGGAATCTTTCCTGTCCTGATATATCATAAATCCTTAGTATTGAGTTTTCAATCCTGTGGTATTTAAAGTCTATTCCAATTGTAGGTATTGTGTCTATTTGAAATTGATTCCCCGTCAAGATGTTGATAAAGCTAGTTTTCCCGCTATTGGGGAATCCTAGCACCACTATGTTCAAATTTTGTTGGTAGAAAAATGACAATAGAGAGTAATACAGCCTTGTGAGATAAGAGAATATCGAAATCATATCTATATTGTCTATGTTCTTTGATTTATCTTTGATTCAATCAGTACTTGTCTTGCTCTTCATCTTTTTGATCTGTCAAAGCAAAACAAAAAAAAAACAAAATACAAAATACAAACTTTAATAATTTCTTAATTTACGTTTTTACATTTGAGTTTTTTAAAATATAAGAATTTATTGAAATAATGAAGAAATTTTTATATAAGAAAGTACACAAGTTGATTGTAGTCCAAGTTGTTTGAACAATGAATAAAAATTGTCGTTTTTATGAATAGAAAAGTTTTCGATTTGTGCAAAAGCTGAAATGAGTGTTGTTTTAAAAAATGAATCATTTTAAAATGGCTTAACAATCAATTATACCAACAACTGACAAATGGACAGCAGTACATTTGGATCCAATATTCTCATCATATAAGTTGTAGAAAGTACCACTTAAACATTGGTAGAAGACATCATTGCTACCAATTGCCAATGTACCATCTTCAGTAATAGACCATCCAGCTGCATAAATTGCTCCGGCTTGTGGTTTAGGATCGAATTGGAATTGATGGTTGGCAACGATAGATCCAATTCTTTGTTTTGAATCAGTCAAAATTGAACCATTCAAAGTCATGGTCAATGTATCTGTTGAAGAACAAGCAACTTCTTCAATGTCATCTGGAAGATCAGCTTCTGAGGCAACACCACTGTTTTGAACTTGACCATCAGCAATTTGAGATGCACCAGCTGCTGTAGCGGTAGCAGAAGTGGCTTGTACTTGACCATCACTGATTTGAGAAACCAGATCAGCTGTATGCTTAGCAGCCAGAGTACCTGTGGTAGCTTGTATTTGACCATCACCAATTTGTGAAACCAGCTCAGCTGTCTTCTTTGCCTCCTTGGTGGCTTTGGTTGTTGGTTTTGTTGTACCTGTGGTAGCTTGTATTTGGCCATCACCAATTTGTGAAACCAGATCGGCTGTCTTCTTTGCCTCCTTGGTGGCTTTGGTTGTTGGTTTTGTTGTACCTGTGGTAGCTTGTATTTGACCATCACCAATTTGTGAAACCAGATCAGCTGTTTTCTTTGCCTCTTTAGTGGCTTTGGTTGTTGGCTTAGCTGTACCAGTTGTACCTTGTATTTGACCATCACCAATTTGGGAAACCAGATCAGCTGTCTTCTTTGCCTCCTTGGTAGTTTCCTTAGGCTTTGCTGTATTCTTAGCTGTTGGGGTAGACTTTCCAGTTCCAGTTGTAGCTTGAACTTGGCCATCACCGATCTCTGAAGCGGCATCTCTCTTGTTTAAAACAGCTTCTGCTGATGATGATCCAGTCTTGATTGCTGAACTTGCAACTCCTGAAACAGACGAAGTGATTGGAGAAATGGCAATGGCAAAAGGTGTGGAGTAATCAGTGGTGGCACCTGAAGGTGCTGTGGAAGATGGAGTCAATGTCGACCATGGTTCGGATGGAACGTAAGCCCCTAATACCGTTGATGAAGAGACAATGCTTAAAGCTATTAATTTGAGAATTGATGAATTGTATTGCATTTTGTGAATTGAATTGGTTTAATTGATGTAGAATATAAGACAGACGAGAGACTTGAAATGAGAGAAATTGGAACCTTTATATATAATTAAAACTAGACCGAGAATGCTTGCCTATGAAATTATATTAATAGAAACACTCAAGTATCATAAGAATGATATCATATATTGTAAGTATATAACAATAGTCGTTGATGTATTGCGGTAGAGAAAGGGGGTTCGATCGAAGACAAAAAAACAAGCAAATTTAACATCTTTCGGGGCAGTACCTGTCTCTCTACTTACTTACTCGCTCGCTCGCTCGCTCGCCCGCCCGCTGTCTCACTCAGGCACCGTTAAGGCAGAGAGAGAAAAAGAGACAAAGAAAAAATTGTCTTTCTTTGTCAGACTCGCAAAGGAAAAAGAAAAGGAACGAGCCAATGCCTCTCTCCGCTATATACTACTACAAGTGCCCCAATAACGATCGTCGTTCAATAGCTGGATTTGTAGTCAATTTCATTAACTCTATAAAGTGAAAGGTAAACACACTCAACATGTATTCCTGATTAGGTAAAGCAATAATTTTACCAGGCGCTATATATGCACTTAATATAGCAGCATCTCAATAACGAGAAAGGAAAACATGAAATTGTTTTTGACAAGTGAGATTTATTGATTTTTACGGGTTAAAGTGGAGATCAAAGTTTCAAACATTATCACATACATCAAATTAATTAAAACTAAACTATAGAAGGGTTATACAAGAATGGATGAGAACGATAAATTTGGATAAATCCATGGTATCTAACGTGTTCTGATGATACCTGCAGCAATCAAGGTGTTGACTTTTTTGTAAACATCTGGATTCTTCATGTGATCTTGTAAGGCAGCTGGATTATCTCTTGCTTGCTGCAAGATACTATTCATTACAGGATCTTGTAAGATGGCAACCACTTCTGGATCTTTCGAAACTCTTTCCATTGTTTGTTGTTCAGTTTCACCATCTATAGCTTGGAATCTTTGTGACATTGCCTTGCTGTATAAGGTATCAATTTCCTTAGTTGATTTATCATCTTTCAATTCAATTGCCTTGGATCTTGCTTCAGTTAAGGTTTCAATAGCTTGTGTAAAATCTTTAATGGCTAATTGAGCAGTTGCCTTTCTGATGAAAGCTCTTATGAAGTTTGGATCTTTCTTGATGGCAAGGTCACAATCGGCAATGGCTTCTGGGAATGACATCAATTTGGCTAAAGCAGCAGCTCTGTTAGAATAACCTCTAGCATCTTCTGGTGCTCTCTTTACCATTTCAGTGTAAGCTTTGACAGCGTTTGGCCAATCACCCGCTTGGAAGTAGTCTCTACCTTGTACTCTTGCCTCTTCTGCCTTTTCTGGATCGATATACAGATTTGCTTCTTTAGTCTTGATCAATTTTTCAGTTGATCTCAATTTGTTTAAAGTATCTGGAGTTCTATGTTCTGTTAAGGATTTTTCAAAAGCCTCCTTGGCTTTTGTCAAATCATCCATTTTCAAATATGAAGAACCAATTCTTGCAAATGATTTAGCAATCAATTTGTAATCAGCTCTCATTTCTCTTCCAGTATCAATTGCCTCCCTACATGTTTTAATAGCTTGCTCGTAATCACCTTTTTCAAATTCAGCAGCAGAACGGTTGTTCAAATACGTTATATCTTTGAAAGTTTCCCATGCTTTGTTATATAATTCGATAGCTTCATCGAATTTTCTTTGTTTGTATAAAGTGTTTGCTTGCAGCTTGTATGAATCCGCTTCAGTTTTAGATTGGGCATCAGTATTAGCTTCTTCAACTGGCGCTTCTTCCATATTTACCTCTGGTGTGGTTGTTTCTTGTGGCTTTGTCTCTGTAGCAGGTTCCTTCAGAGCTTGCTCAACTGGAGTCTCAGTTGAAGTTGGAGCTGGAGTTGATTCAGGAGCACCAGGGGCAGTTCCTATATCAATTCCTAATAAGACTCCCATAACAGTCATCAACCTAGGATCTGACATGAAATCTCCGGCAAATGCTTGAGGGTTCGATCTCATCAGTTCTACCTTGGCTACCAAGGTTGGATCCTTCATCATTTCAGCAGTCTTTGGATTTTGTTTCAATTTGTTAATCATGTTTGGATCTGAGAAAAGTTGACCTAATCCCATATCTGGTGGAGCATTTTTCAATTCCAACGCACTTTCAACTGCCTTGACACCTTCTTGTGCCATTTTATTTGCTGGATCAAACTCCAAAGCCTTTTGATAAGACGATTTGGCCTCGTCTAATTTTCCCAACCCAAATTCAGCAGCACCAACTCTGTTATAACCTTTTGCCCAAGAAGGATTGATCTTTACACATTCTTCAGCATCTTGCAATGCATTATCGAATTTTTTCAAAGATGCATAACAAGCAGATCTATTAGAAAACAAGACGTGATTTGGTTCTGGGGATAATTCGATTGCCTTGGTGAAAGCTTCGATAGCTTCATCGAATTTCTTTGCAGAAAACAATTGATTACCTTGTGATTTGAATTCTTCAGAACTGGACATTATTTAATTACAATTATCAACAACTGGTATATGTTCACTGATGTATAATGGTATCAAAGGAGTTATATATATCGCTGGTGAGCACAAGAAGGATTTTTTATATTTTGCACAATGTTTTTTGTTCCAGAAGTTTCTTCAACTTTTGATCCACAAACGACTTTTTTAAGGCCTGGGAAAGATTTTCTTTACAGAAATTTTTCATCTCATCTCAAGTGTTGAGATCAGATAGATAGATATATTGTAGTGGATATAGATAATGAGTTTTGAAGAGTTATCAGATAGGTTTGCTTCTTCTTTGACAGCCAACGAGGCAGATTTGAAACTTGACAAGTTTCTGATCCATGATTACAGAGATCAGAAGCAAGGTAGAGGTTTGATAGCCTTGAAAGATATAGAAGAGGGTGAAGAGTTATTTAGTATCCCTAGATCGTTGGTCTTGAATATTCAAACGTGTTCTTTATCCGATGAGCAAAAGGAGAAGCTTAACAAGTTGGGGCAATGGGAGGCATTGATTGTGATAATATTGTATGAACGTTCCCTTGGAGATAAATCAAAATGGTACAATTACTTCAGTATACTACCTTTTGAGCAAGAATTCAACAATTTGATGTTTTGGGAGACGGATGAATTGGAAATGTTGAAACCGTCTTTAGTAGTTGATAGAATTGGGAAAGAGAATGCTGTACAAATGTATGAAAAATTGATTCCAGGGGTCATTAAGGACCTTGGTATTTATGAGAATTTGAAAGACGTCACCATTGAACAGTTCCACAGAGTGGCAAGTACTATCATGTCTTATTCATTTGATGTCGCTAATCTGGTGAATGAAGATGAAGATGAAGAAGATGATGAAGAAGAAGAAGAATTGGAAGAAGTTAGCGACGATGAAGAAGAAGAAGACGAAGACGAAGATGATGATGAATCAATAGACGTCTCTAAAGATGGTTACTACAAATCTATGGTTCCATTAGCAGACACTTTGAATGCAGACACAAACATGTGCAATGCCAATTTGGTTTACACCCCTGACTCATTAGTCATGAAGGCAACCAGTGCGATAAAAAAGGGAGATCAAATTTATAATACATATGCTAACCATCCTAACTCTGAAATTTTGAGAAGATATGGCTATGTTGAATTTAATGGTTCTAAGCACGATTTTGGAGAATTACAATTAGATTCCATATTAAAGTACTTCACAGAGGAGTATGATATTCCTCAAAAATTAATGGATAAGATAGTTGCATTGATAACTGATAACGAGTACTTGTTAGAATTGACAGAGGGCCAAAACATTATAATTGATACTTATGACTGTTATACTGATGGTGAAGTTTACCCAGAATTGATACTTTTGTTACAAATTTTCACTGTATTAGGATTGGTGAACAAGCAAGATAAAAAAATATTGAGAAGAATGACGAAGACTGATTTGGAAAAGTTTTTAAATAGAAATATAAAGAAGAATTACCAGTTGGTGGAGCAAAAGAAATTGATGAAATCAACAAGCAAGAATTTTACAAACATCATTGAAAAGAGAATCCTGGAGTATCCTCAAGTATTGGAAGATGAGATTGTTCTGGATTATGATAATAAAAGTTCAATGGCCAAATGTGTCTTGCAAAGCGAGTTGAAATCATTGATAAATTCTAAAAAGCAACTGTTAGCCTCTTTTGAATTGATTGACGATGAGAAAATGATAAAGAATGTCTTGAAAAGAAGATTGGAGGAAGAAGCTGAGAAGGCTGAGAGGAAAAAGAGAAAATAAAATATTGTACAATAGATAATATAACTATATAGCTGATCATTTAAGTATATAGATTTCAAACAAATGGACACCCTCGGTGTGAAGGGATAACATGTCACTTGATTGTAACATTCAGTAATTCTTCTTTATTATCGTTTTTAGATCAACTACAAAAAATAATCAAAAAAAAATATTTACACTAAACGCGATTAGAAATTTGTATGAAGCAGATGTCACAAGATCCTCTTCAACCATTGTACACTCATGAAGATATCATAACTTCTATCACCATCTCGGGTCTCACTCCCAGTCATTTCATTACCACGTCATTGGATGGAGTGATCAAACTATTTGACATCACCACATTGAAGGTTTTAAAAGAGTTGAAATTCACGCCCATCTTGGATTCAATATTTGTAAAACAGAATTTTTATATTGGTTGTGTTGATGGTAGCGTACGATGTGTTGATTTTGAAAACCACACGCTGCAGAAAGTCGGACAAGTACATTCGAAAGGAGTGAATTCTATAATTGCCTCTGGTGATAAGTTAATCTGTGGATCATGGGACAAAACTATACAATTGATAGATTTGAAATCTAACTCGTCAGAGTTTATAGAGGTGCCACAAAAGATAGTTTCCATGGATTGCAAAGATGACATGCTAGTAGTGGCGATGACTGAGAGGCGCTTGTATGTCTATAATCTTGAAGATTTGACAAAGCCTTGGCAAATACGAGAAAGTGGCTTACAACATCAAATTAGATCGGTCAGTTGCTTCCAACAAGGTTTTGCTGTAAGTTCCATAGAGGGGAAAGTCTCTATAGAGTACTATAATAATCAAGGTAACTATGCATTCAGATGTCATAGAGTTAAGGATGTGGTGAATAGTGTCAATTGTTGTCTTGTTCGCGATGAGAAGAAGCTTTACACGGCTGGCGATAATGGGAATATAATCGAGTGGGATTACGCTGAAAAGAAGAGGATTAAAAACTATTCTTTCCAAAACCGCAACATTTCAAAATTTATCATCACCACTAATGGTCAATTTGTGGTTATCTCCGATAATCAAGTGTATATGAAGAATGTAAATAGATAACTATTTAAATGAATAGAAGAAGTAATAAAGATGGAATTGAGGCTAAAAGAACAAAATTTTTTTTCTTTGTATTTTTGGCAAACACAGAAAAAAACAAAAAAACAAAAAAACAATTGAAGATTTCAATTTGTAAAGATAAACCCTTTACAGCCTTGTGTATAATCAAACATCAGCAATGATTGTAAGATGGATTTGGATGTTGTTGTCCTTATCAGTGCTATCTGAATCAGCTTTGGTGAGGTCTTATGCTTGTTCTGGCTTAAACTTAGCAGACATCAGTTTCAAACCTTTGTTTACCGAAGTGTTTTTTGATAAGCTGAATGAAATGTTACGAGTCAAATTGATAACAAATATCACCGAAAGTATAATAGATATCAATGATACAACAAACATGTATACCACGTTGCATGTGCAAGTGGAATTCACAGGTGGGAAAATTTTGAGCAAATATTTAAGGTTGTGTGAGTACGTCACACGTCTGTCTATATCAGACTTACCACTCCCAGTTCATAATTCATCATTCCCCTTTCATGATCCGTCGGCACCGATACCATCAGCAATACCATTATCATCATCATCATTGTCGATGCTTCCGACTTCAAGCGGAATTTATTCTCAACTGTTGATTAGTACATTCTCCTCAGCAGACGCATCTGCTGTTATTACATCCAATACCGATATGGCTCAAAGTACCGTGCCCACACCGACTCTGGCCACTGCTGGACCTTCTGTTGCTGTTGTCACTGATAATCCTGATGTGGCTACTCCTACTGTTGCTACGTATGATCCTGATGCTGATGCTGCGGCGCAGACAACAGTTTTACCACAAGTGAATGGTAAAAGGGACTTTGATGATCAATTTCAGGGACTAGTGCCCAGAGATGATGATGAGGAGGAGGATGCGGTCAATACCGAGACTACCAACATCTGTCCCTTGTTACAAAATGAGCTCGTTGAAATCAATTATAATATAAGCATTGGCAAATACCACAAATTTGGATCTTATGATTTGAGGTTTTCAATCATCAGCGCAGATTCATCTCAAAAAATTATAGGATGCAACAGGTTTTACGTCACTCCAGAATTACCTTCTACCGCCACTAGAGGTATTGCCATCGGTGTGGTTGTGTTGGCAGTTTGGATGGCTGCTATGAGTTTTTTCACTTTGGTATTTTCACCTTATCAGGAATCACAGAATCCATTCTTGTTGTTTTGTTCAACCATTTGTAATGCACCATTACTTAATCAGTTGAGTCCTCCATTTGATGATTTTATTGTTTATGTACATTTCCTGTTCTTTATGGCTGCATTAGATATCCAATATCCAGGTTTTTATCAACCATTAGTTGCTTCAATACGATGGTTAGCATTGATAAGTAGTTGCTTTCAAACAGAACAAAGAAAAGTGGTTATGGATAAGATTTATGTAACTTATGGAAATGATCCATTGGCGTCATTGGTGTTGTTCAGTACATCAGATGGATTAGGCTCAGCTTGGAGCAATTTCATGGAATTATTTGCTGCCATCATGGCTGTAGTGTTACTGCTTACCTTCATATCAACGTTAGTTCTTTGGTTGAAAAATAAAAACAATGCTGATTATAAAGGATTTCAAGGTAAAATTTTTTATCATACCCTTGGATTACTATGCAGGTTTTTATTTTTTGTGTTTGCCACTCCATTTTTAATATTGACCATTGCATTATGGATTCCTTCAGTTAATGAAGGAATTACGAAAGTGGAATTGGGTTTTAGTGCAGTTTTGTTTTTCATGTGGGTATCAACTGCAGTTTATTTCATTGTCAAATACATATTTATTGGAAAGAATAGACCAAGATTATATTCTTCGTTGAAAGTTATTTTGTTATGGTCACTGCTTTATCACAAATATGATCCATCAAAAGTTTTTTATTTTATTTTTGAAGTGTTTGAAATGCTCATATTTTCATTTGTTATTGGCCTTTTGGGAAACTATGGTGCTGTTCAAGTTTCAATAATTATCGTTGTTGAAGTATTCTCTTTGATTTGTTTGATTTATGTCAAACCGTATTACTTGAAAACAAGATTAAATATCTCCAAAATTGCGATCGTTGTTGCCAAGTTGATAACAAGTATTTTGAGTATTCCATATATCAGATCTTTAAACGTATCTGAAAAGAACAGAACTTATGTTGCTTATCTGGAGGCATTTTTGCATTTGTTTGTTTTCATTGTCATATTTTTCATTCCTTCGTTATATTGTGCTGTTGCAACAATCATATCTATTGTGAAAAATAGAAGTGGGAGATTAAACTTTGATGAAAAGGATGACGCTGACGTACCGTTGAGTAATAAGAATAGTTACATCAACTTACCACAGACAACTACAAACACCAATGACGATTTTTCATATAACAATGGGTTCTCTTATTATAGACAACCTCATCAAACTAACAATACAAATGTGTCTTGGCCACAAGCTCTTTACAGACAAGAGTCGAATATCAGTATGTCTACAACAAATTTGGAATTGACTGATACTAGAGCCTTACCATTTGTCGGTTTGCCAACAAGCCCTGATGAGCTGTCTGGTGTTAAAAAAGTTGATTATTCAGTAAGAGAAGTTGATAAATTCTATAATGCTTCCAGAATCCTTGAACCAGATCCGGAAGTTAAAAAATTGTGGGAGGCAAGAGAAGGAAGAAAGCATGGTAATAATAATAACAATAATAATAATGATAATAATGCTGACTTCAATGATATGCCTCAACGTTCGGTATCACCAAATCCACAATCGTCGTTCCAGTACACCCCGTACCAGCAACAACCACAATTGCAGAGGTCACAAAAGAGGTTGAAATGGCTATTCCAAAGGAAACAGCAAAACCCCGTGACTCGGGGCTTTGAAGTTGATAGACCAAGACCATTAATTGTACAAAGGCCATCTTCACGCTTTGATGACACAACCACTACAGAAATAGGGTCTTCAATAATGATGAAGGAGGAAGAGTATGAAGACCTTTCAAGTGAAGCAGCAACAAGAACATCATTCAAACATTATGACGATGATGATGATGATGATTTCGGTGTTGAAGAAAAATTGTTGGATAATGAATTTATGGTTGAAAAACCGGCGAGAAGAATTCAACATCAAATCATTGCTGAAGAGAATGAAGAAGATGATTTGTCTGTGGTGGGTTCAAGCGGATCTGATGCTGAATTTATCAGCATTCAAGATAGTTTACAGTTTCACTAATTGTTTTGATGTGTGTATGTTTCTTGTGTGTTTTTTTTTTTTTTATTATTATTATATTGAAAAGGTTTTTAATGTTATGGGTTTATGTTTTTATGTTTCTACTGTCCATTTGTAAAAAGGAATGCCAGTATCATTGAATGCTTTCTATATACCTCACTCAACAATATGAATAGCAATAGCAATAGCCAAAAGAGTATATTTTTTGGGTCTGAAATGCACAACTTTCTACCAGCGATAAAACAAAATTCGGTAAAAGTAAAAAAGCACATGGCGATGAGTTTCAAAACTTGTATACCAGTAACAACTGATTTATAAACACGTCTTCATACATTTCAATGGATTCGGTTGTCAATAACCTTATGAGTTCATGGGACTCGATGGTCTCTGAGACAGAGAAGAAAAGGAATTCTCTTTTCAACCTGTCAACGAGCAAATCAACAGATCATATCGATCAGGAAATTCCGTCTCAATCTACAACGACATCCAATCCCAATTCATCACAGTCAAAGCTGACACAATCAACACAAGAAGTTTCAACAACATCATCAATATTCAATTCTTCACAATTAACTGATAAATTGGTGGAAAGAATTATTTCAATGGCATTGCCCCCATCTTCCGAATCCCAGTTTACACAAGGTGTAATTACCGAGAGGTTGGAGATGCAAAAGACAAGGCCTTCACTTTCGGTTCCAGTGATGTCAAGGAATTTTATCATGTTGAATTCGAGATTGAGTATTCCGTTTGAAATCATAGATGAGATAATCAAGATAATATCGTGGTCTAATCCAAATTATACATTATCCGTGTTGATAATAATAACAAATTTGATTTTGAATCCACTTTGGCTAGCTATTTCTCCGTTGATTTACATAATGTTTGGAATAATGTGTCCAGCGTATTTCAAACATCATCCTGCTGAGAAAACGGCATTATCATCTAATCCAAACCCTTCAAGAGGTTTTCCACTAGTTGACGTTGCAGTTCCAAAACCAGTTCCCCAATTATCGAGAGAGTTTGTATTAAACTTGACAGATTTGCAAAACCATATGCTCTTGTACGTTATGGCATTTGACTTTCTCAATTGGATTGTTGTCGAATTGTGCTACTTTAAAGACGAAGCGGTTTCATCGTTTATATATTTGGTGCTATTAGCTTCAACTGTTGGAATCAGTTTGACCTTGCCTATCCTGTTTGAATACTTGCCAGTCTTGAGAATTTCTCAACTCTTTTTGGTCACACTCATGTGGACTTTTGTCATTCTGCTTCATCCATATTTTAGAGAACAAATTTTGACGTATTTTTATTCGGAAGATACAAGATTGAAGATAGTGACATTCACAAACAGGTTGGAAAGTTTTTTAAATAACGAGTTGGAATTTGTGGAAGAGCAGGAAATACGGGAAGTGGAAATCTTTGAGATTCAGTATTTGGATCCTGAAACGAAAAATTGGTCATTTGTTTGCTATTCACCTGATTTCTTTTCAATAAATACAGAGACACGAAAATTGAAATTACCAATAGTTGGATCTCAATCTTTAACAAGTATCCGTCCACCAGTGGATTGGGATTTCATACCAAATGTTCAACCTTCATATCAAAATAGCAATTGGAAATTAGATTTGAATCCTATTGTATGGGTAACTGCCAATCATGTGGAAGATGTGATTGACATTGATGAAGATGAGAAATGGTGTTATGACCGCACAGATGATAAATCAGCACAAATTAGAAGAAGAAGGTGGTGCCGTGATGTGATTAGATCATTCCAAGTTGATGAAATATTGGCTATATCGAAAAAGCAGGAACAACTACTGCTGGATTTGAAATCAAAGGAGAAGAAAAATAATGAAAATGGGTCATACAAGGTTAGCGGTAATAATGATGACGAGTTACTCAGGAAGAAAAACTCAAATTATTTATTGGACAGTCAATATAATAATCATATGAGGAAATGGAGTGGGACCAAATGGTGATCACTTGTCAAATATATAAATTTATATTATATAAGGGTTCAAAACATATCAAGGTGTAAAAAATCTATGTGTATTCATTTCATAAAATCCATCAAGTCTAAACTCATCTTCTTCTTCAGTTCGTTCTTTTTTTTATTACTCAACAATAAATTCAAATCATTCATCTTCTTCCGCTTTTGACTCCTGTTCTTCGCCTTGACTTGTTGCTTCAACTTCTCATGTGGTGGAACCCATTCAGCTTTGAAATCCTTCTTCACTTCTACTTTCGGTAGCACCACTGGTGAATGATTATGTAATATGTTTTTATGATCATTATTATGATTACAACAAAGACACTTGTATCGAAGCACTCTCTCTCTCTTCATTTTCAAATTATTTGTCGTAGCTGCCACTTGCTTCTCTTTCCGTTTCTCATATATCACTCGTATGGAGACGTTGAACCCGGGAATGAACATGACTTTACATGATGAACAAAAATTTTCATTACCATGTGGTATCGGTAAATTGTTCAATTTGTTATGACGATGTAATTTTTCGAGAAATTTCAATTGTAATGCAGGGTGCAGGGTGGCATGAGAAATATTTGAGTAATGCACGGCCTTGCACACTGTCAGTGATGGTTGAATTGGTTGCTGTTGGTGTCTTTGATGATTCATTAGTGATGATGAGATACAGATCCATTTGATGTCTAGAATACAAAAAAAATACAAATTAATTTTTTTTGATTGATTTTAAGTGATGAGGAGATAAAATGAAAAGTATTACAAAAGTAACACTACAATGATCATTGTAAAATGGATATTATTATTAGTAGTATTTTTACAAAGCTATTCAAGTTGATCATTATTAATTAAGGGTACATTTTCTTTTACACCGTTTCACGGACGTTATCTCTACCAGGTCATTGCTAAGACCCATAGGAAGTAGCAGTGATCGAGTCCTTTTCAACGATGGAGAACGTTGTATTTTCCTCAATGGAGTATACAACGGACTCAATTCCTCTTGTCCTTTTATAGGTGAATACTCTGGTGATTTTATTTCTTTATTTTTTGTGATGTTTGTCATATCTTTCAAAGTCTTTTCCGAGATTGCACATTTTCTTGGTGTCCTCTTTGTCGGACTATATTCTGGTGTTGGGTAATCACTGTGTATATTAAAGTTTGGCTTTGCTGGAGCCTTGGTATCGGACAAGGGAGATGTTATCACTCTTGTCTTGGAAGGTGTTGTAGGTGGTGTTATTATAAGCTCTGTGAATAAATCTGGTATCTTTTGTTGTAAATATTCACACCATTGATCACAATCAGTTTCAATATGATAATCTATCACCTTATCCCAGGCGGAATTCCCAACGGGGTTTTTATTCACAAATATTACCAAACCGTCTCGTTGGTGTACTTTTTTCGCTAAATCCCTCACCAATTTTTTCACACCATCAACTTTTAACGAAGTTCCAAAAATGATTAATAACTGTGGGTTCTTATTGATATCCTGTTGTAAACCCTTGGCAATGTTCTCCAGATATGGATGATTTTCCCCGTATAAGATGATGTTTGGTTTTAAAAATCCAACAGTACTGGAGCTCAATCTTTTCCCATTATTTATCCTGTTGAAAAAATTTTCGGTACAATTGGGACAATCAGGTACTTCTCCATTGGCATATTGTTCTCTGAATTCCTCTGACCATTCGAATACTTGGAAGCAATTTGTACAGTTCAATTTATTCAAATCACCATGTAATTGTATCACATCCATGCTTTTCCAATTGCCTATTCCTGTGTTTAAATCTAAATGCCTTTCCAAGCCATCTATGTTTTGTGTATAGCATTTGATCAATTTTTTCCTCTCGTTCAATTTTTTGATCAATTCATGTGTCTTTGTCGGTTTGGCAAGGACAGTGTGAGAATAAAGGGACTCCATGAAGGTACAAAACACTTTTAATGTCTTTTCGTCTCTGAACAATGATATGTCAAACAAATCCTTACCCTTGACAACACAGTCTGGGTGTTTCCTCTTCACCATGTTGTATAGTCCCTCAGTAGACCTAAAATCTGGTATACCAGCGTTACATGAGATTCCAGCCCCCGTTAACGTTATTATCTTCTTTGATTTTGAGATCAATTTGTTGATTTTGCACAATTCCATTTCGTCCAGTGGACATTGCAAGGATAGAGTTTTCATGATGAAGTCCTTCTAGCTCTGTTTCTTCAGATGATGGTTGAGTGATAGCTATATAGCTAGAATCTGCGATCGTTCTCATTGTTTGGTGTCTTTTTTTCCAGTTTTGTGATATTTTTTTTCCCTTCAATGTCATTTCCTAAACAGGAAAGTTCATAACATTTTAAACACCATTTTGCTCTGAACAGTTTAATTGGAATTGGCGTCTCTTTTATGTGTTAATTAAGATGTATGTACTTCATTTATCCTTGGACTAATGTGAAACGATAGCTTATGATATTGGCTCATTGTGTTCAATAACCATCCATGCGCTTTTCTTGATACTGTTATGAAGCTTCACATCACCTTGTGATGAGCTCCTTCTTCAATGCTTCTATGAGTTATGTATGCAATTGACTAACATCCCATATAAATTCGTGCACGAAATTCAAATTGGTGGAATTGTAGAGCGATAGCGACTATCTAGTATTTAGTGTAAGTGAATACACCCTCGAAAAATGTATAGTACTGACCCATTGTAGTCACGGGTCATATCTATTGTGTATAAGTCGTTTCAATCAGCGTTCTATCTTTGTTCAATGGGTACACAGTAGTTATATTGAAAGCACAAACTCAACACACATTGGAGCTTTTGAGATATCATATCTTTTTATTATGGGCTATCTAAAGCCATCTCTAAGGACTAGATCGTTGCGCATTATTACCCTCCTTTACTTGATCAGTTTCAATCGAGTAATGTGTAACGGTATATAAACCCGTGATCGCGGTGAATGTTTCTATCGAGGCCCACAAAAAGGAAAAAGAAAAGAACTATGATATTTTGCTACAAATATATATCATAGCTCGAATCTGATGACTTCCTAAAATTAACTCAGTATATTCAAAATGGGTCTGGAAAACATTCTATCAAAGTGAGTATCGCTGTAAGAAATTTGGATTTAGACTTGTGTGAATGCTAACTATAACTTTTATAGATGGAGTCTGGCTCGGTTGGTTTTTTTCTTGAAATTGAGAAATATTGAGATACCACCTAGTCCTACAAAGCAAGAATTGGTTGAACTTGTCAGCAACAACTCAACTGTTCCAATATTGTCTGTTGAAATTTCACCATATATTTTGGAAAATTTGACCCACCAACAATTGCTCAACTACCTATTAGAAAGAAACTATGCTGTGATTTCAAAGGCCAATATACGTGCATCTTCATCAGATGCCACAGCAGCTAAACTGACTGAGGAAGTTTTGAAATTTGCTTTGAAAGATTACAAAGAGAACATAGAACCAAACCCATCGAAGTTCAATAAAATCATCCCAAAGATTTTACTGATGGATGAATCCAAACCTGCTATTTTGTACAAGCCAGAAAGCGATAAAGTTTATGATCAGTTCGCAGTTCAGTACAAGGAGATCAATCTCGATTTTGTCTTGAAAAACTTTGGTGCTAAAGAATTGCTCAAGCTGAGTCCAGGTCAGAAACTTGAGTTTGTCAATAAGAGTGTACAGTACTTGGTATCTGGTACCGCTTAGGACTGTGGCAGAATTTATTAAATTAGTCAATGATATATAGTTAATCCGCTATTGATTACAACACACTCGATTTGAGATTATCAATCCTGTAGCTTAATACGTTCACTTTGATTGGATTAACATTAAGCTCTTGTGTTCCTCTACTCTTCAAGGATCTCAATCTAGCTTCCTTTTCGGTTTCTAAGATGCACACATCCGAGATCTTTTGTTCTTTTCTCTCTCTGAGCAAAATCTGTGTTGTTACGAAATTTTTTTTTTCTCTCGACAAAAAAACAGAATTGTGGGGTCAGCCCCTCGGACAAATGTTGTTCCTGGAAATTTTAAACTACTCTGAAAAATGTCTGGTTATAAAGCATCAGCTCTTGCCATATCTATGTTTGACCATCATCAAAGCGTTATAGAATAATACCATAATGTCCTTTGCAAAGTCTGTCTTTGATGCCACTCCCAATGAAGGGCCATGGGAGAATTACAAGATATCACCTAAAAACAGAACTGTCTATCCAACTTCAATATATGCTGAATCTGGTTTTATTCAGAATTCCCATTCATTAATTGGAAACGATGACTCGTCCACCACCTATTTGAAAAGTGATGATGCCTCCATTACTCTTGATTTCGGATTCAATACATGTGGTATATATAAAATTGAGTTTGGAGATGATTCGACACCAGGACAAACATTGCATATCTCATTCAGTGAGTCGAATCTTTTCGTTGACAAGTACAACAGTGATAGATCAATGGATTTTTTCATCGACGATACCACTTTGGAGATACCTGTCAAAGCGGGTATTTATACATCACCATTTGAAAAACAAAGAGGTGCTTTTAAATATATGACTATATCGACTCGTAAGAGCACCGGAAAGATTTCCATCAAGAGAGTGAGTACGACAATGAACTGCATGCCTTCATTAGGTGATAACTTGGCTAATTACTCTGGGTATTTTTACTCAAGTGATGACTTTGCGAATACTATATGGTACGCTGGAGCCTACACTGTTCAATTGGCAACAATTCCAACCAATGCAGGAAGAACCATGGACTTCATCATGTCCAAAACTGGATGGACTAACAATATGTTGTGTGGTTCTGGTGAAGAAGTTTTGACCGATGGTGCAAGAAGAGACAGATCTGTTTGGTCTGGTGATAGGTTCATCACACAGCCAACAGAGTCAGTCGCATTCAACTCAAAAGCTAGTGTAAATGGTACTGACTGGATGTTGAAATTTCAAGAAGAAAGTGGTGAATTTCCATACGCTTGTCCTCCTATTGACACTTATGGATCAGACACATACAATTTGTGGACAATTTTCTCCATATACGACTCATATTTCCGTCTTGGATTAAGTGGTAGCAAATGGATCAAAGAAGCATGGCCTCAATGGTTGAAGGCTTTGGAGTTTGCTTACAAAAAAATAGATAAAACTGGTACGATGAAAGTCAGTGGCACTTTTGATTGGGGAAGACCAACGTTGACAGGCCATACTTTGTCATTGAATTGTATGTTGTACCAAGTCTTGAAATACACAAAGGAAGTTGCTTTGTTTGAATTCAAAGACGAGAGTATTGCTCAAACTTCAGAGAAAAGGGCTTCAGCGTTGAAGAAAGCGATCAATGAATTGTTATGGGATGCAAAAGCTGGAATGTACTTAGATACAGATGGCTCCGATATTCATTCACAAGATGGTAACACATTAGTCGTGTTGTTTCAAATTGCTCCAAAGGACAGATGGGATTCGATATCAAAAGGTTTGACTAAGAACTGGAATGAATTTGGTGCCGTTGCCGTGGAAAGTGGAGGAATGATCTCTCCGTTCCAATCATCTATTGAATTATCGACGCATATTGCTGCTGGACATCCTGAAAGAACTTTAGAATTATTCAAAATCATGTGGGGTTACATGTGGAATGCATCTTACAGTGTTAAGTCATCTTTAATCGAAGGCTATTTCAAAGATGGAAGTTGTAAATATCCTTTCATTTTATATGATCCATCTTATATCTCACATTGTCATCCATGGGCATCGGGGCCAACATGTGTTTTCACTTATGAAATTGCCGGTTTGAAAATCACCAAGGCTGATCATTCAGAATGGACTTTGAAACCTCAAGGGGTTTTTGTTGAGAACTCTTTAGAATTCGCTCAAACCGGGTTCACTTCGAATGTCGTCGGTTTCATCAGTGCTGGATGGAAAAAGCTAACCGGGAACATTTTGGAATTATCGATCAAGGCTCCAAAGTCGCTGAAGGGTAAAATCTATATTCCATTGAAGGAGAAATCCAGTATCACTGATGTTACTTTAGATGGGGAAAATGTTTTGGAAAATTTGCTGACTGAACCAGGATTCATGGTTATTGAGAATGTCGAAGAAGGTAATCATGATGTTATTGTTAAATACTCCTAAATAATATAAAATTTTAATCTCATGCTTCATATATTATATTACGCATAAACAGAATATTTTCTGACTTGAAGAAGTTCATCTGTAAAACTTCTTTATTCATATTTACAGTTTCACCATTATTATATGTTATCTTACTTGATACTCATCTTATTATCGTTACACATATGAGAACAAGAGGAAGTTTCAAACAAGACAATAAGATTTTCAGCGGCTGTGCTATGGGTACTCCTCGAGATCTATTATTCTATTGATGATGAGGGGTTGAGGGGTTGGTTTCTTCAGATTTCAGACATCTAGGAAGATGACTTACGTGTTATGGGGTTGAAAAATTGAAAGAATTGTTGGAGATTGGCTTATCAGGTGAGAAGGTTCTCTCTTTTGCCTTTGTTTGGAGTCGGCAAGTGTTTTCAACGAATGAGAAAACCAAAACAGACTCAAGATATGTTGAGGAACTTATTCCTCATTGGGTTTGTAAGCCCGATTAACTGCAAAGAGTGACATTCCAAATACCGGTAACAATCACTATGACCAAAAAATGACGAAAACATGTCTCCAACATTTGAAATTGTGATTGGTGGCTTGTAAAGCCAAGAAAACTAGTCCGCCGAAATTACAAGGTTTGCGCATCCACTGTGTTTACCAATCTCGTTGTGGGTCTAACTAGACTTTCAGAGGTATTATAATCCTTTCATGTATAGATTTGGGTTTTCACTACTTCATCTACCTAGGTTGAATGCTTTCCGAAAGTAACAGTCATCCATGGCGCTATTGGTACTCTAATATCCAATCTCTTGCATAAAGTTAAATTGTGGGGTTGCTATCGGAGAATTGTTTGACCGTGCGTGTCTAAAAGAGGTGCACCC
This sequence comes from Nakazawaea holstii, assembly GCA_003706265.2. NCBI lineage: Eukaryota > Fungi > Ascomycota > Pichiomycetes > Alaninales > Pachysolenaceae > Nakazawaea > Nakazawaea holstii. The sequence continues at coordinate 71,626 of PPKU02000042.1, read as the reverse complement.
CAGAAAAAAATAATCACCAGAGAAAAATACTGGGGAAAGCGATGAAAGGTTTTTTTCGCGACATCCCAGTGCGGATGTCCGAGCTCAAGCCCGATATGTTTTATGTTTGGTGTCTTTGGTGTGTGCTTTTTTTGGCCTGTTCTTTACCAGATCTCTCGGGCTAACTAGTACAAAGATGCCCCGTTCTGCCAAAATGATCATGTACTCCGCATTGCAAAAAAACATCACCGTAAAAAATAAAACATTTCCAAACTTGTGTGGTCACTCTGCATCAATGGATTGAATATACAGAAGAGATCTTTAACTATAAAACAATATTGTTTCGACCAACTTTTTATGGAAAAGCAAATCATACAACTTCTTTGGAACAGTTCTCTTAATCATTATGGAACAAGAAGAAGGATCAATAAGGTCGGGTCCAGTTGAAAATGGCGATCAAGACTCGTTAAAGAATATACAACTGGTTTTAAAAGAGACCAAAATCACTGATCATGATATGTCCGTCTTGGAGGAGACTGCCAGGATACAACAAAAAATAGAGCATGAGATGACCAAATGGGAGGCCATTAAGGCATATCCTAAGACACTGCTGTGGATAGTAGCTATGGTTTGGGTTATGGTTCTTGTTGGATACGATGGTCAAGCTGGTGGAATGGTGTTGTCGATTCCTCAGTTTAGACAAGATTTCGGTCATGAATACAATGGAGAGTATGTTCTTGATGGTAATTGGCAATCTGCCATTTCTGGTGGACCTACTGGTTCCATGGCGGTTGGTAATTTTATCGGTTCATTTTTAGCTGATAGATATGGAAGAAAATGGGTTTTATTCCTGGCCGTTTTGCTTACAATACCGTTCATTGCAATTGAATATTGTGCAACTACTATTTCTGTGTTTTTCGCTGGGAAATTTTTGAACGGGTTCATGTTAGGTGTTATGGTAAGTGTGGGAACAACGTATATTGGTGAAATTGCTCCATTAGCATTAAGAGCAGTAGCATCATCTTCTGTCAATTTGGCTCTTTGTATTGGTCCTTTCATTTGCTTTTTGATCAATAATACCACCAGTACTTATACAACAAGAATGGCTTACAGATCTATTTTCATTCCTCAATGGATTTTTGGTGTTGTATCAGTGATATTTCTTCCCTTTCTGCCAGAATCACCATATTGGTTGGTCATGAAGGGTAAAGATGAAAGAGCATTAGTGAATTTGAAAAAATTGTTCAGAGGTGAAGTTGAACCTCAACAACAGTACGCTATTGTTAAGACAACGCATATGGAGGCACAAGAGGCTGCTGCAAATGCAGGTAATTTTATCGAATTGTTCAAGAAATCAAACATCAAGAGAACACTTACATCTGTGATGCCATTTTTTATGCAACCAATGTCAGGTGTTGCCTTCATCTCTTCATACTCGACATATTATTATGAAGTTTCCGGTTTCACCACTCATCAATCTTATCAAATAAGTTGTGGTGCGCAAGGTTTATCATTGGCTGGAACCATATCTTCTTGGTTCATCACTGATAGATTTGGTCGTCGTGCAGTAATGCTTTACGCAATGATATCATTATTCTTGTTAAATATCATGTGTGCCAGTTTAGGTGTCGACAAGAATAATCAAAGTTTGTTGACTGGAGCAAGTGCATTCATTTGTATGTACAATTTTTTTTACAATTCAGGTATTGGTTCCATTTCATATGTCATTGCCATTGAGAACCCAACATCATCATTAAGAGCAAAGACTATATCAGTTGCTGTTATTGTGGGTTATGCATTCCAATGTATGTGGCAATTTGTACTACCATATATGTTCAATGCCGATCAAGCCAATATGGGATCCAAAATTTCATTTATCTTTGCAGCTTGTTGTTTGGTTTCAATTGTATATTTTTACATGTTTTTACCAGAAACTTCACACAGATCATATGAAGAAATTGATGAGATGTACAACAGTAACGTTCCACCAAGACATTTTAAAAAATATGTTTGTCAAAGTTCTGTAAAGAATGAAGAGGCATTTGAAAATGATATTAAAGAAGCAAAGACCGAACATCTCGAGAACTCGGAGACTGGTTTTTAGTTTAGTGAAATTAGATAGTAAGTATTATTATTATGGGGAACTCAAAGAATAAAAAAATTTTAATCATGGGTTTTGTTTCTTAACGTAAGAAAGTTTGATCATTCCTAAAAGACGAAAGTGCTCCGGGGTTAGAAGTTGAAAAAAATTTTATCATTTTCTTCCCTTTGGACCAAGCAAATGATCCTTGTGGATCATTATCAGGGTCAGGGAAATGCCCTTCATTGGCAATACACACAACTTTTTACAAAACTGTATATTCTAAATGTATAATAAATTTTATTTGCTTTTCAAAACACAAAAAACGTACGTAAACCAATAATAATAATAATATTAATAAAAATAAAAATTCAAAATATCTTCATCGGCATCATTTCAATCATCAAGGTGGTAATATAAATATATAAAAACAACTTCTATTTTTTTATTTCGTGTTTTTGCATCATTTGCAAACAAACAAAGAATTTTTGCTTGTTAAAGTTCGTCCGGTCGTACTCTCATCGTCGTAAAACATTTTATGTAATTGCTGTATGTTTTTTCTCTAAAAATTCAACAAATCATCATCATCCAATCTCCAATCGTCATTAAATATAATATGCGAAACGTTATCTTCGTCCTTAGTAAGTGTGCTGTTTTTGTTGTTCGTGTTATCGAAGTCAATCAAATCATTGAATTCGTTATAATTTAACAACTCTTCTTCTCTCTCTCTTTGTCTCTCCATGATCAATTCATCCAAGGTGGAATTTGTATTGAAAACAAAATTCTTCTTCAATTTATCATCATCTTTGTTGTTCTTCCAAAATGAAAATTCATAATTGTCTGTCACAGCATGCAGTTCATCGCCATGCTGAGCAGTTGTAAATGTTTCCGAAGCTGGTAATGGTACTTCTGGGATATCAATCAATTGTGGACTGAAATGGTTGTGATTATCCAATTCTATATCATCTATTGTCGAATTCGTCTTTGTCAAGCTTAACAATGAGTTAGGTGTCAAAGATTCAACATCTATAGATTCATTATCATCGTGGATAAAATCATGGTTTGGTGACGCGGAAATGAGTTCATCTTCTTCAATATGATCAAGATTCAAGAAATTTGTACAATTGAAATTTTGTTGTTGTTGTTTTTGAACTTGTTGTTGTTGCTTCTTCTTATCATTCAACTTTTTAACAGTGGCTTCGATGATTTGCTCGGAATGTAATGAGTCCAAATTACTCGAAGTTAATGGAGATACCTCATTTGAATGATTCAAGTCAATCAATGACAATATAAGATGATTGATATCATCATCATGAGGTCTCTTCTTACCATGTGTTGCTGTTGTTGTTGGAGGAGGTGTAGTGGCAGAAGTCAATGGTGATGAAGAAGTGGTGGTTGCCATTATAGGAGTCGACAGGTTCGTTGAAACGTTTGAGTTGATTTTATAAATTGTGTTGTTATTGTTGGTTCTATTCGAAGTAGAATTGTAACCCATTGGAACCGATGAAATGTCCTGATCTTGTTGTTGTTGTTGTTGTTCCAATGGGCAATCTCCGTTCAATTCTAAAAGTGGATCTTGGTTCAGTTGTTCTGTTTCGTATTTTAAACTTTTCAAATCTGAAACTAATTTGATAACTTCCAATTTCAAATAATAATTTTCTTCATTCACCTTCATTATTGCTTGTTTAATAGGGTTATTCGATAACTCTGTCTGTTTAGCTTTCTCTGAATGTGATTTTCTTCCTCTTTTTGACTTTGGTTTTTCAACTGGTTGTTGTGATGTATGCAGTTTCTGTTTTGGTTTTTGTTGTTGTTGTTGTGATGATGATGGTTTTTGTTCAGGAATTTGTGGAGGAACACTCAAAGGTGAATTGAATTCCTCCTTCTTGACTTCTGTTATGCTTTCGTGATGATCTGAATCAACCGGTTTTCTTCCGGGCTTTGGTCTTGGTGGTAGCACCCATTTCTTCGATGTCTTTATTGTGAAATTGTTGGTTGGAACAGCGCATGTCGAAGGGGGTGAAGGCAGCAAGGGTAATGATTTAGATAGCATAGATGTCGACATGGCTGATGACTCGGTATTCTGGATACAGTCTACAGGTGCCATCAGGGTCTTAAATTATATGCTTGAATGAAATTTTCAATGGGAATATGGTATAGTGAAAAGTAATGGAATATTATATTGATTTGTTTGGTTTGTGATTCTTCTTTGATGACAAGTAAGTTTGGAATTATATCCCGGATCTGTTCATTATATTTATTCGCCGAGTATGATAATGGGAATTGAATAATAATAAAAATGACCCTGTGAATATTGTAATGGATAGGAATTGATATATATACTTGTTGCAAAAGTACAACCAACGGAAAAAAGACGCAACTTTTAAACAACCAGAGAATTCTTGCCGTATTTTTAAATGAAAATTTTTATGAATTTCGCAAAACTTTGAACTTGTCCCAAATCGAAGTAGTCGCACAGGCAAATGGCGGGCACTATGTCCCGGTGAGAGGGGTCCCGCAAGGAGCATTTGGCCGGAAGGACTCGGGTTGCTGCTTGTTTACACTAATCTGCGTAGGGTGTAAAAGTAGATAAAGTGGAACACCAACCTGTCTTCTTCTGGCTTCTGACTTCTTCTACTTGTTGTTCTTGTCAAGGGTGCCGAGGCAAAAAAAAAACTAATCCATACAATTTCTACAAACACCTGATTTCAACTACACAAACATTAAAGTTTATATACAAGGTGTTGATGATTGCTGATGATGTGATGATGATGATGATGATGATAATAATAATAATAATAATAAGGACATTATTTACCCCAACTCACATCTCGTTTATTATTTAACAATAATATCATTATCATCATCGTTGCATACCCCATACATTATTATGATCAATGTTGTTTGTCCATCAATCTTTAAAATCAACACACCACTTTTTTCCTCACTGTTGACTCAAAAGCCTGTACCAATTCAGTACTCTCGCCAGTTAATACAATGTGATATATCACTATAAACAACACGTAGAGAGAAATCTGGAGAACGAAGGCAAAAAATATTATTTGGCTTGCCCTCTTGTCCTTTGCCTCTCTCTCTCTCTCTCTGTTCTTTTTCATGTGTTACTGTTGAAAATGATTCATTCGTACACAATACACTGGTTGTTTGTCTATAGGCTCAGGTCTATATCAAAAGCTTCATCTTTAATGAATACTGCATCATCTCTTAACTAGTACCGCATAATTTTTCAGGATCGACCAAAATACTATCGATGCGTTTTGTCTTTTGTCGATCAACGGAATCACAGATAGCAGCTATAAAACGGTGTAAATTTTGTCAACGTGAAATAAATCTGAATTTGGAATGTTTACATGAACACACAGTCTGTTTTCTTCTTAGAACCACGTAGAAAAGATGAAAAAAATGTCCCGATTTGCAAGATTGGTTCGCTAAAGGGGGTGTGAAATTCTCGCTAGTAATCAACTCGGAATCACCTAGACCTCTGTGAAGTGGATACACAATAGATTTTCTTTTATTATTTTCATATTCGCATCCGTAAGGGCTTATTGTTATGGCTTTGCCAAAGAGAAAAAAAAGGAACTAAACACTTGGACCGATCTCGTACCGTCTTTAGAAACAAACACCTCTTTGCCCCTTAATCACCAACTCGATCTGAGTTATGAACCGGTACCGATCCACATGAACACATCATCGTAAACAAGATAAACAAGATTTAACTACCGCTTTTGTTTACTACCTCGAATAGGATCTAAACAAAACTGTTACTGATAATAATAATAATAATATTGTAATTGTATTGCGCGAATATAAATTTTACCCACGTCCTTGTTATTGACCTTTTCCTGAAAACTACGCCAAAGAAATGTAAAATTATAGTGGATCATTATTTTACACAAGGTCTAAGCTGATAGCGATGATAAAGCTTCTATTATTATTTCAGTTTTTACCATTGGATAGCGAGGAAATGCACGGATTGACAAAACAATTATGATGATCAAAAGACAAACTAGTTTGATAATAACAGTGATAATAATAATAATAATGATTTTGATAATCTGATAAAAAAATATAACGGTTTGATCCGGGTTCAGTGATTATTATTATTATTATTATCTGTACACAGCCTAAATCATTTCCTTTGATTTCACTTAGTGTGCATCTATATCTGTATGTCTGCTATTCTCATTCTCTAGACTATATTTAACTCTCTGTTGTTCTCATTCTATACGATTATCTACTAATCTTGGATCTTTACGGATCATCTTTTAATGTTTCGGAAAGCGAATTGATCCGGTTCGGAACTTTTTTTTTATCTATATATTATTTTCGTGTGTCATATAAAATCATAAACTAAATACCAATAAGGTTGTGAATATTCCAACCATAAAGATACATCTCATGCATCTTGAAATGTCATTCTGATACATTATTGAATTACCCGCGTTCGATTCAATTACTGAAGAAGCGCTTTTGGAATTCGATGAACTTGAACTAGATGCCAGCTCTGATGATGATGATGATGATGTGATTGGAGATGCAGAACTTGATGCATCGGTAATTGATGTGCTCAACGATGAACCAGTAAATTCTTCAGCCAGTAACGAGGTCAAGTGTGATGATGACTTGGCCAGTGCACTTGATGTAGATTGTTTGACCTCTTTATCTTTATGTGTAGCAGATGTGTGAGATGAACTTGTCTTCTTGCTAACGTTAGATGTCAACAACTTTGAATGGGATTGTGATGAGGATGATGATTTGGTGCTAGAAAATGATGATGTTGTTGCTTTGGTTGATGATGAAGATGATGATTTGGCGCTAGATGATGAGGATGACGAAGATGATGGTTTAGCGCTGGATGATGATGATGATGATGATGCAGTTGTAGAACTGGACAGTTCTGAAGAAGTACTGGCTGATGAAATACTACCACCATCTACCAATTCGAAAAACTCACTATCGGCTTCTGAAATTCTACCATTGACTTTACCATCTTTAGCATCGATCGATGACCAATCACCGCTTTGATCACCATAACTGTACTCCTTACCAGTAGAATAATCAGAAACGACCAATTTTTGAACGTACATTGAAAATGGAGCCTTACTGTAATCGGTTTCTCCTCCTGCCCATTCGATTGTTCCCTTGGCATTGTCAGGATCACCACCTGCCCATAATCCAACGAATACAGCACTTGGCGTTTGTGGATAACCTTCACTATTATCACTTGATAAAACACGAACGTTAACGCCATCGACGTACCATGTCAAGGAGTCCTTTGTCCAGTCTAATGTGTAATTATGGAAGTCTGTTCTTGGATCGCCAGACATTGCATGGTATCCGCCTCTGTCATATGTGGTGGTATCACCTTTGGAGAAATAATTCGATTGTACTTGATAACCATCACCACCAAACCATTCGATATCGATTTCATCCAAATCGTCACTTTGTAAAAACACCGAGGAAACGATACCAGTACCTGGAGCTGATTTGACGATCAGTTCCAATCTACCAAACATGATATAAAATTTCGATTTTAAAGATGGATTATCATATCTTTCCTTTAGTGTCAATTCTAAACCGTCGTCTGTGTATGATATCCTATCTCCCTTTTGATACAGGTAGAATTGAGATGATTCCTCTTTGAAGTCCTCGGAGACTGATGTCGCAAGTGCGGTCACCGGTGAACATGTAGTGGCCGATATTGGGTTACATTCACTGGATGTAGATACAACTATGTTTGATAATAATGAAAGTAAAATGAATACTGATAACATCTTTGATTATTGAATTCAAGATTACAAGTATATGGAAGAGTTATGATTTCGAATCAAGAATTTTGTAAAGATGGCTGGGACAAGCTATATATGGTGTCACAGGAATGCGTCTGTCTCATCTCGAAATTTTTCTAAAGATGGTGTTTTGGAAACGCAAAAAATGATATAAAAATAGAAACTTTCCTCGGGGGGCTGAAGTTTAAAAATAAAACTAAAAATTTGACGCGCGTTTGGAATCAGAGTCTGCTACTACACCAAAGCCAAAACACAAATAAGGTACATAAAGAATTTCTCAGTGATCGCCCCTTTCGATTTTGTAATTGAATTTTGCGGTGCATCTAAATGGCGTATATAGTGATAAAATTCACGATTATTAAATTGCAAACATACAGAATAAAAAGACACAAAAGAAACTGTAAAAATTTATCGTTGTTGTTATGATTTGAAGGGGGTTTCTTTTTAAAATTATATACACGATTCATAACACTCATAATTTACCTGAAAATAGATAATTACCCAGATTGATTCTCTTTTGCTTTTTAAGGTAACGCTCATCTTGCTTCACTTCTTTATTAAGCGAGATATTCATGTTATCAACTCTTTCCTTTTCAACATCCAGCAACTCTTGATAATCTGTATTCTTCAACAATTCTGTGTTTTGTCTGATTGCTTCGTCATCAAAAATGACTCTACCAGTTTTACCTTGCTTATACAAGTCGATCCAATGTATAGCTGTACCTAATTCGTCGTAACCTTGTCTCTTTGATCTATACTTTCCGATTTTTTTAGAAATACTAGTCAAAAGAACATTGATACTATTAGTTGGAGTGGATAAGTATTTTGAATACAATTTTGGATCTTGCTTGTTCACGACATACAACAAATAATCAGCAACAATGACGGGATCAATCAAACTTGATTTCACAGTCCCGACCAAACTTAACAGTAACATTGTCTTTGAATCTTTAACTTTGGGGAGGAAAACACCGGGGGTATCATACAAGAGTATTTCTGGGAATTCACTTATTCTAATGATCTCTGACGTTGCCCTTGTCACACCAGGTTGTCCACCTGTTTTAGCAACTTTCTTTGTTGTTTTCATACCAAACTGCCTCAAAGAATTCACTAAAGTAGACTTACCGACATTAGGCATCCCTGTCACTATCAAACGAAGTCCCAAAGGTGGTCTTGGATTGAAACTTTCATATTTCGTCTTGCAAACTTCTATTATTTTCTTCATATCCAGTTTACTTCTGCAATCAACAAACATGAATTTCTCATTCTTGTGCCATTTTTGAAACAACCTCATGTCAATTTTACACAAGTCACTTTTAGAATATAGTATTATCTTTTCCTTGTCTTGCAACGGTCTATCAAGTAACACATTTCTTGTACTTATTGGAGCTCTTGAATCACGGACTTCAAGTACGAGATCGATTTGAGGTGCTAAATGGGAGATCTTTGTTAATGCCTTCAGATGGTGTCCTTTGAAATCTGCCAAGGGCACCCTGAATTCAGGGAAATGCTGTCTTGGGATGAACTGATGTAGCACTCTAGTGAATCTCATCTCTAGTTTCTCTCTTCTCAGTATAATTTTTATTATCTATTAAAGTTCAGATGGCGGTGAAAAAAAAAAAAAATTTATACAAATAAAATAAAAATAAAATTTTCCAAAATAAAAGATCAAAATCAAGCAAATAGAGAGATGCCTTTGATAGTGTTTACTGGATTTCCCTCGTCGGGGAAGTCAACCTGGGCTGCAAAATTGAAACAGGAGCTTGAATCCAAAATACAAAGTCTCTCCAATGCTGACCAAGGATCGAATATGAAAGTCATTTTACATTCTGATGAATCATTAGGAATACAACATAATCAATACAAAGAATCAGTGACTGAAAAATCTTTAAGAGGTACTCAAATGTCTGCTGTGAAAAGAGACTTGTCCAAGTCAACAATAGTAATATTAGATTCTCCCGCATACATCAAGGGTTTCAGGTATCAATTACATTGTGATGCAAAAGCTTTATCAACTACCTATTGTGTTGTTCATGTGGTGACTCCGACAGCGACTTGTTTCGATTTAAATGACCATAGAGATGACAAATGGGATGAAGAACTATTGAAACAGATGATCATGAGGTATGAAGAACCTAATAGTCAAAACAGATGGGACGCACCATTGTTCAATGTTGGGTATAACGATGAGAAATTACCATTTGATGAGATTTGGGATGCTATAGTGTTGGCAAAGACACAAAAACCTAATAATGCCACTGTACTCAAGCCCGCTACTGGGTTGACTTTCTTAACACAGTTGGACAAGTTGACAACTGAAGTTGTCAATAAGATTCATCAATTTCAACAATTACAGTCGATTGGTGGAGAAGTCTTGATAGAGGAAGGATTGTACGTTAGTATGCCAGCTCATTCTGTAAGTATAGCACAACTTCAAAGATATAGAAGAAGTTATGTTTCCTTGAACCGTATGAGAACGATAGACACAGATAGAATCATACCCATGTTTGTGGAATATTTAAATAATGCATTATCCAGTGAAGATTGAATTGTTTTTTTTTTTTTTCTATATACAAAATAATTTAGACAGTTCATCTTGCTCGATTTCAAGCTTCATCTTTTGTAAGTATTCATTGAACAAATCGCTGAAATCACTGTAATATGAAATTCTTGGATACACTGTTGTCACAAAATACTGATATTGTGCAGTATCTGAAGTCTTGTAAATATAACTGATGATAAAATCCCAGGGTCTCTTATCAGGTTGAAGAGATGAACTATCATAAACTTTTTCCAACACATCATAAAACAGGGTATAATCTTTAGCATTTCCATAAATCGTTAAAAACATCAATAATATAAATTGTGATTCATTTGAATCGAGAAATTGAAACTGCTTATAATTCAACAAACTGAAAACAGATTGGATTTGATCTTCATATGCCAATTTCTTCGTTGATTTGAATTTTTCACCACTATTTATACTATCCAATACTGCTTTTGGATTGACAAATTCAGGCAGTTCGAATTTTGAAAATGAAACCAACAAGTATGGAATTAATTCAGTTTGCCAATCTTTTATCATTGAATCGTTAATTTCAATAACAGCTAACAATGCACTTATCTTTTTCACCCTGAAAACATGAGAACGAACAGGAGATTCCAAAATCAGAACTATATGCTCTATGATATCGTCTATGCTGTTGTCAATGTATGAAACTGATAATTTTTCGAAAAAAGCCCTTTCCAAAAGATCAAAGCTGTACATATTAGGCCACAACTGATGAAGTTTTTTATAAAATTGGATTTTCAAATCAATCGATTCTTTAGTTGCCACTGTTGGAATTGAATTGCGAAATTTGGATTCGACATCTTTCAACGTCAACTTCAAAGCCAGCTCTGTATCCAGTGTCAGTTCCGATTCCGTCTTCAATTTCGAAACCAGTTCAGTTGTCAGGGTGTCCAAATAATTGATAAATGATCTCATCACAAATGGTTTGTAAACTTCGTTGCCATCCAGTGACAGTAACAAAATGCTGGCTGTTTTGTAATCTCCAGTATCTGCTGCTTTCAGAAAATCAGAAATTAAAAAATCACTTTGTGGTGGCGGTGGTACATCTTTCGAAGCATCAATGTTACCACTGTAAAATCTCTTTGAGCCTTTCATAAGATCAAACACGGTTTGATAAACCGATTCATTACGCATGTGATGATACCTTCTTAATCCGCTGAAAATGTCATCATTTATAAGTGGCTTTTTCACTCTCTTGTACAAGTGCTTGTCCTCCGGTTTACACCATAGCAGCTCCAAATTTAGCTCATCTCTTCTTTGCTCTGTGACGAAATGGATACTCATGTTTTCAATACTATGGTCACAATCAACCATGATCCAACTGTTTATCGGTACCCCATAATCCTCAAAATGATAACCGGTATTTTTCTTCAATTTACGTTTCAATTTTTTTTCCTTCTTCAATATTGAAGATGCTCTCGTAAAACCTTCAACTTTTGGAAGCCTTTCATTACCCAAATCATGCTTTATGAAATTCATCAACTCAATAGTGGCCTTTTGTAAATGTCTGTCAGATTTTCCTGTCCCTATTATAATAAAAGTCTTGGATGTATCCAATCCAACTTCTTCAGGATCTTCATCTCTTTTGTCAAATATCTTTATATCCACTATTCCCAACTTGTCATGCATCAACTTCACCACTTTCAGTAAGGACTCTGGTGAAGACGGTGGTAATTCTGGTAAGGGCTTTGCAAGCTCCTGAATCGTGGAAGATTCCTCCAGACGCATATACCAAGGAACATCGTCCGATTTGTCTTCAACAGTTTCCTCACTGACATTTGCGTCAGAGGAAACCATTCTGGACATTTGCGAGATACGAGACTTAGACACACATACTGCTGCTGCCCGAAGCAAAGGTGCCCGCAGTACTCTTCTGGTCAACATAATTGCTATTGTATCGATATCTATATCTACTCCTTTGTTAGCTAGCAAACACTCCTTCAAAAAATTTTCTTACACAAAAAAATCAAATCAAAATATTATTTTTTTACACACACAAAACCTTTGACTTCCTGTTTGAGGGAGTACCCTCTTGGAGTACAAGATCTAAAGAAACACAAACTAACTATTATGACATATGCGACTCTAAATGTTTGGAATGCTCCCCGAAAGACAGTTTCAAGTCTTCCAGATACATATTACGGACCCCGAGTAGCAACCGATCCCATGGATCTATGATATCCAACAGATGTATGTCAACGGACCTATATTCCCGCAATATTTTGCGACTTATGTACTTCATATAATCGTTAAAAATCTCCTTGACATCTTTCTTGTCAAACTTTAGAATTTTTCTATAATTAGCGTCTACATCATCAACATTTTTTTGCACGTAGTCATTTACCGTCTTTGTTATGAAATCCCATTTGGCCTCTTTGGCGTCGCTGTTAGGTTCTGCCTCTGGTCTGAGCTTGACGTACAACCTTACAATTTCACCTTTAATCTCTTCTACCACTGTGTCTCTTCTTTGTATATCAACAACCAGCGTTAATGAAACGACTGTAAACAAAACGGCGAAAAAAGATAATATGAAAACCAGACGGTAAATTGTGGATACCAATAACTTTGAGTGAAGTCCAGTGAAAACTTCTAGTAACAGCAAAGTTAGAAAATAAGCAAAAGCTACCTTCTGTACAGGCTTCGGAATACTATTTACCAATGATATCAAGTACATATCTTGTCTTTACTTTTATGTCGCTGTGGGGGTAAACACACTCAGCTCCGGCAACTGCTTGAAATATAAGGCTTAAATATTTTTTTTTTTTTTTTAAAAAAATGTTTGATGCGGGAGAAGCCTAACAGTTCCGGCGTAAGAGCTAAGACCGAGAATAGTGGAGATACATATTCTTCCTGCAACCGATGATGACTTCTAAGAAATATGGCTAAGGCGTAAAAGCCTCGGAGCCGGCGTAATCACTAAATATGAAATTGGAAAAGAAGATTCATTATCATAACTATCATTTATTGTGCTTTATATAATTTATATAGTTTATATTTCACTTCTACCTCTCTTTCCTCAGTTAAATTTGGCATCCCTGAAATGTTTTATTTAATAAATCAACCTTTTAGGAGACCCTTGCTAAGAGAGCCCTATTGATTGATAAGGGAAAAATTACCTGGTACAGTGGAGGTCTGAATATATATAATATAAGCCGCATCAGCATTATAAGATTCCCTAGCAACATACAAGGACCACATCTAATGTTTTATTATACACACATTTCATCAATCAAAAACTGTTGTTTAGTCAAACCTTTTAATTCATCATGACACCTCTATAAAATCAGACAGGTGAGATCTCGTTTGAATTTTCAATTGTTCAATCACAGTTTCAAAGTTGGCACTACTACTAAATACTTTGAAGTTCAGCTTACCGTAGCCTCCAGTTAAGGCTTCTATTTCCATAAGCGAAAGCCAAGTGTACTCACAATGGAGGTTGCACGTTTTTCAAAACATCAGCAACGACCAGATCTTGGTCCCATAGTTGTACAAAACCCTCTACCAAGCGTATATCACTACCCCATAACAATGTGGGTTCCTTCTTGGGATCTGCGATCAAATCTAAATGTAATGGAAAGAATTTTTCACATGAGAATCGCACTATTGATGGAGTAACATATGATATGTTGTTTATAACAGCAACGGTCTTTATCAACACTTTTAATTCATTTCTCAAAGGTCCTGGTATTCCACAGGAGACCATTCGATGATTTCTCAAGAACGTTAGAATGTCATTGACATATCGTATAATCTCTTGCACCATGGTAACAGTTGTCAGTTTTGACCGCATATTAGCGATAATAGTGTTCGTGTCCTGAACTATTACATCTTTAGATTCAATATTGAAAGTCTCCACTGGAATATGAGGGCTTCTAAAAAGAATTCTTTGATTTAATTCCTCCACCAAATCAACTTCATATCCATCGTGATCCGATATTATCACAATAACCATCTTGTTGTCAAAGTGATGATATATTGATCGCTGATAATCCGCAGTAGTCTTTTCAATATTGGTAATCACCACCAAGCCACTATCATCAGATATTTGATCATCTTTCGAGCAGTCGAAAACTGTATAATGCAAATTCAATAGATACGACAAAATGTATGTCAATTGTTTGATAGTCTCCAATTCATTTGTTGATGACACCAATAAGTTACGGTCACTTATCAATATAATGATCACACTAAGGTATAAATCAGCATCGATCTGGTATAGGAATTCATGCTCTTTGGTCAACACACTCAAGTCGATTGAGTTCATAACCAGTGTTGTAAAGATGCTCTTCGTGCAGTGATTGTGCAAATGAATATTTTAATCATACCAAAAGCTAAACACACAAATGCAAATACCAAAAAAAATATCAAAAAACAAAAAAAAAGTTAAAGAGAGAGAAAAAAAAAATTTTAACGATGAGATAATAATATCAAATATATTGTATAATAGAATAGACATATAGACAAAATGGCCAAGCTAGTGCATAATGTCCAGAAGAAACAACACAGAGAACGTTCCCAACCACAAGACCGTAAGAAATGGGGTTTGTTGGAGAAGAAGAAGGATTATAAGTTGAGGGCCCTGGATTATCATAAGAAGCAAGCAGCTTTGAAAATCTTAAAAGAGAAACTGAGACTGAGAAATCCTGATGAATATTACCATGGGATGGTGAATAAATCTGTTGACTCTAAGGGTGTGTTGATAAGTGATCGTGGGAATGAGCTGTTGAGTAATGACGAAGTGCAACTATTGAAAACTCAAGATTCAAATTATATGAATTTAATAAGGACACAAGAGTTGAAAAAAATAGAAAAATTACAGAAAAATTTAGCATTTAAAAGTGATGGAAAGCATACGGTGTTTGTGGAGAATAATGATGAAAAATTATCATTTGACCCTGTTGAATTCTTCCAAACTGATGCCAAGATGTTATCAAAGAAGGAAAACAGATTGAAATTGGATCAATTATTAGAGAAGGAAGTTGAAAAAGATTATACATCAGTGATGGGGAAATACGATAAGGAATTATATGATTCCAAAAAAATTCAAAAATTCAAAGTACTCAAGGCCAAATTGGAAAGAGAATCCAAATTTAAAAATTTGTACGATAAGATGAATATGCAAAGAGAGTTGATGAAAGGTGGTGATAAGAAGAAAGTCGTTGATGGTAATGGTAAGACATCTTTCAAATGGAAAAATGTGCGTAAGAGATGAGAGTTTGAAACATATATATACATCATGTATTAAATCAATAATGAAAAACTCTATCAGTTGTTGTTTATTAAAAAAATAAATATTCAAAGATTCTAAACTGTAAACTTGACATCCCATGTCTTGATACAACTATCATTACCCCCACTGACGATTGTGTTCGAATCAATCCATCCAACAGCATTAACACCATCTTTATGAGAGTTTGGAAATTTGATATTCCGACTTGGTTTAGCAACACTATAAACAATGATATTTGTATCCAATGAACCACTAACTACATGGTCATTATCCTCATTCCAAGCTAAGGAGTTAATCTTTGCAGTATGGAAAGACCAACGTGATGTTTGAATACTGAAGGACTCTAAGGAGTACAACACGATTTTTCCCATGGCTTCACCAACAGCGACATATTTTTCATTTGGTGATATAGAAGCAACAGTGGACTTTGAAGTTAATGAGGGTAATTTTTGTACTTGTTCATAAGAAGAAGTATCATAGACGTAAACTTCATTTGTAGAAGAACCAATGACAATAAATTTGGATGAGATTGATAAGGCAGAAGTTGGTTCAAATGCAAGTTTTACCTCTTTCAACTTTGTAAATGATTTGTTATCAAAGACTATCAACTTATCATTGGTGGAGATAACAGTCTTCTCTTCAAATGAACTCATCAGCTTTGGTTGCAGATCGATATTTAAAGACTCAACAAAAACAGTATCATCCAATTTCTTTAATGTATCATCCCATGCTGTTGTTAACACACCAGAAGTTGATAATGCATTAATAGAGACAATCAAATTAGCATGGCTTAAAACAGAGGAGGATGGTTTGATCTCTGTGGCAATACCAGTTTTCAGATCCCATTGAACCACTCTACCGTCATAACTTCCAGAGTAGAGCTGACTATTGGCAGCTGAAATTGAGGTAATTGACCTTTGATGACCTTCGATGACTTTAACTGGTGTTTCAGATTCAAGACTGAAATAATTCAAATCACCACTCAATGATAATGAGATAAAGTACTTCAGTGTGGAAATGACACCTAACTGTTGAGTGGCAACTGATTTTGGTAATTGCCATGTCTTGATCAGTTCACCAGTTTCAACATTGAATAATTTAACTGAACTATCAGCTGAACAAGTTACAAATTGCTTTGGGTTGTTCAAATCCCAAGAGATTCCAAATATTCCACCTTCGTGACCAGATGCAATTTCTTTGACAAATTCACCAGTTTTTCCCTCATAGACAACAATTTTTCTATCAGCACCAACACTGATAATATATTCACCATCTGCAGAGTATGAAACATCTCTTACAAAATTATTATGATGTCCTCTAATACTTTGAGAAAACTTGAAAGGAGGACCTTGGTAAAACACTAATGCTGCATCATCAGAAACGGTTACAGCTCTGTATGGCCTGTTTGGCTTAATTGCCACAGCATTGACCTGAGATGAATGTCCCGATATTTCCCCGACAGTATTACCTGAATCCCAAGTAAAACAATGCCCATATCTTTCTTTACCGTTACCTACTGCTATGATTCTCTTCGATTCACTATCCCACAGTATGTCGTTAATTCTCCCACTAATGACTTGATATTCACCTTTCAAGATCAAATCTTCACCCACACAATCCCAGATCTTGACATTACCGGACTCGTCACCACTAGCTACGTAAAATCCTGAAGGAGAAAACTTTGCCACTGTAGTCAGAGTGTTATGTTGGACGAATTGAATTGATTCGTTAGTCGATTCAACGGAACGGATGAAAATTGATTTACCAGCTGCATAGGCTATTTTATCAGATTTCAAATCATATGACAAGTGAACGGGGACAGACCTTGTTGTAGAAGGCAATGAGGCCCAAATGGAGTCTTGAAACAGTTAGTATATGAGTTATGATACACAATTGTTGAAAACCGCCCAAGACAATTGATTGCAATTGGCAAAAATAATGTGCTTACTCTTTTCGATCGACATCTCTATCAATAACAATACAGCACTGACAAATGTTACTTGTTCATTTGTTTTCACTTTTTTTCTCTTTGGATCTTCAAAACAATCTGCCAAATCATCGTTATCGTATTTGAGAAAACACAACGTGCCAATAAAGTATTTTCAATTTCCATTGGCATACACTACTTTACCCACCCAAACAACAAACCAATTATCAATATGGATACGGAGACACTATTATTTGCAAGTCGTCTCAAACTTAAACAGAAGATCACCGTAGAGGGTCATCATGCAACTAACAAGAAAAAATTTCAAGCTTTCCTACGCATCAAAATGTGAGACGTTTATCGTATGAAGAAAATTAACGGTCAGGAAACGAGCATCAAGAGTATTACATAGTAGTAGCATGGTGATATTTTCCGCTCGATAAGCTCTCTCCAGCTGTTAGTCTTATCATCAGATGGTTAAATTCTCCACTATAGAAACAACCTTGATCCGGCAGCCCATCAAACAATAGTATGTGAGACATTGTGAGACATGTTTAAATTTTTGGTTGCAGCATATCAAAGTAAGTGAATGTTTCCACACCAATCTGGCCTGGCGCAGTGTCGATCTGAAAAAAGGAAAGCTAAGGCGATCTCCGTCGATGAGCTAATTGATCATTCTCTTTTCGAAAACTTACGTGATGTTCGTTCATTTGTGTGTGTCAATCGAATTACATATGTATGACCATCAAGTTGAGGTTCTACAAGGATTTTCTATATGACCTCTAATAATTATGGTGACATGATGCTTCAACATAAAGTCTGGAAATAATAATAATCTCTAATTTGCATAACTTTTTCTCTCCATTACGGAATTTGAAAACACAAAAGTTTGCGAAAAAAAAAAACAAAAAGCTTCCACTTGAAACGTCAAACTTACTAAAACCGGACAAGTTAATGGAGATCGAAAATCGCTCTAAAAAATAAGCAATAATAAAAAGTTTAAATGAAACAGAGGAGGGTACAAAACTTGAAACTGAGGAGGGTACCAAACTTGAAACGTCAACTGTACAATCAATGCATAGTAGAAGATTCCATTATTATTATTAGTCGTACTAGTACTTGATGTGAAACTTGATTTTGATAATGTGACCATCTCGTAAATCATATATCGCTACAAGGTATTGTAATCAACTTTAAATGGTACGATATTGACAATAAGAGCAGTTCTCACACAAATGTTGTTGCAACATGATAATAATCTTGCTTGACCCAGAAATGTTACTCTCGCAGTTTCGCGGAATTTATCGAGTGGTGAACGTATACGCATTTCTTTTTCTTATGGGATTATGGATTGGGTTTAAACTCTGCCTCTCTTTTTCCTTCCCTGGCAGTGTCTTAGTGTACGATCTGCGTGTAAACAAAGAGACCGAACAGAAAAAAAAAATAAGAAACAATTCAAAGTGGGTGACGAAAGGCTTCTATCAGCATGAACAGAGCCTCAAATGCCAATATGAACAAAGGAAGGTTTTAATCAGCGGGAAACAACTCAAGTCTGCCGTAGCAAAGGTTATTGTTAATCAATTCGTTATTCACTGTAATATGTGTGCAAGTATTATTTTTCAACAAAGGTAATATTGTTTGTTTCTCCCCTCATCAAACGGATAAAATTTGGCAAGATGAATTTACGAATACTTAATAATAATTACACAAGAGTGCAAAAATATCGGCAAAGTTAATGAGATCAGTGTTACATGTATGTATGTATAAAGATGTATGGAATAAATTCTAGTTGTGTCACGCTGCATTTTATGTGGTTTTGTCAACCCTTGTTGAAGCTATCTCGACAGTTCCAAATCCAATTGGACCCCACCAGATTTGGAACAGTGGAATGTTCCCGCGCCAGTATTGATGATGATATAGCCAAAATTCTTGGATCGCAACTGGGCAAAAAATATTATAAATTTTCAAAAAATCTCCATTTGTTCTCCGGTTTTAAATTTCGGCGTAATTTCTGATAGTAATTAAAAATACTAACTTTTTTCGAAACTTCTCCGTTTTCTTCAATGTTTAGTATAATTCGTAACTTTTATCGGTGTTCAAAAGTTTTGAACATGTTCATAAAATTCAACACTGATCAAAAGTTCTATCCCTTCTCAAAACAAATCCGCATTATACAAAAGATTGGCATTTCCCCTAGGTTATGAGTTTTTCCGTAAAGTCTAACGAAGAACTAAACTTATACATATTTCCAAATTTTTCATCATTGATCAATACTTCTATCAATGTACAAATGTTTAAAATGCGCACTTATTTTTTAACGTGGCACGAAAGTTTCGAGTTGCGCACTTATAATCTACTACTGCGCTATAATTTTGCCCCTTGTCCTTTTCTTTTACTAACAGCGTAAGTTTTAAGATAGCACAAATAAACTGCGCTTTATCAAAACTAACCTTAATGACGATAAGTACTGAGGTTTACCATAAGTTTTCTGATTTTTCATAAGTCATAGCCATTTTCATAAGTTATCAAGTTTTGTTATATGTTATCATCTCTTTCATAAGTTGTCATCTTTCTCATATGTTTTCACCTCTTTCATAAGTTTCCTCATTTTTCATAAGTCATGACATTTTCCATAAGTTATCAAATTTTGTTATTTGTTATCATCTCTTTCGAAAGTTGTCAACTATTTCATATGTTTTCACCTCTTTCATAAGTTTTCTCGTTTTTCATAAGTCATGACATTTTCCATAAGTTATCAAGTTTTGTTACATGTTGTCATCTCTTTCATATGTTGTCATCTTTTTCATATGTTTTCATCTCTTTCATTTGATTATGATCCAACAGACATGAAAGGGGTCGAGTTTTGCACCCAGTTTGAACCATGAGAGTTATTCAAATAATGAAATTGGCAAAGGCTTGCCATATCGAATATACTTGAATGTGAAATCACAACGATAAGCAGAATGAATATATTGGATTAATTATAACAAGGCTACACAAGAAAACATATAAAAATAAAAGTTATATAAAAAGGTGTCGAACAAAACACTCAGGCTGATTGATGAGTTTTCATCCATTCAGTTGCAGATTCATCCAATGCGATTTTAATCGCTGATCCAGTCACCTCTTTCTTCAAGACATCCACAATTTGAGAGTTTGTTTTGCCACCTCGGTCAAACAGATCGTATTGCATTTGGAAAGCCACAAAAATTCCCTCAATAGGATTTAATTGGTCCAATTCCTTTGGTATTCTGACCAAGGAGTACTGACAGTGCCATTTTGTGTTCATTTCCTCCAATATGCTATCAATTTTATTACTTAAATGAGATGGAATTATAATATGGCACTCACCTTCTGTTCTGTGTGTATAGAGAGTGCTCCATATATACTCGTCAATTGGAGCGAAATCAGAAGTTCTATCTGCTAATTCAGAAGCACCTATAATTGGAATATTCCACGATTCACGTACTATTCGCAGGCCAATTTCCTCAATGGTTTTGGTAGGCGACGTCTCTTCTGATGTACTTTCGTCAAATAAACTCCCATCTGACTCTTCTTCTGATACATTTTCGGCTTCCCACTTTCGAATGGTTTGGATTCTTTTCTTTCTCAAATCTTGTGCTGATCCAATTCCAAGCGGCATATCAATTTTCAAGTCGATCTTTTTCGAACTCAATGATCCAAACAAATTGAATGAGAGAACCCGAGCACCTTTCTTTCCTTGTGTGTAAATTGGAAACATTCCAAAGCAAATAAATCTCTCGGGGAAGCAGCCTCCCAATGACATTAATGTCTCACGGAAAAAGAGTCCTTCGACGGAATCAATCATACTTTCATCATGCTCGTCTTCAACTTCAACTTCATTACTGCCTTCTTTTGTCAGTTTCAAAAGGGCACCCAAGCCTACATCCATAATGTTAGACTCTAATCGATTCCTACTGATGGAAGTATCTTTGAAGTGAGAGCGGAACAACTCATGGACTCGGCTTAGGCTTGGTTTACCAGTACCCGACTGTGGGTAAAGTTCCAATACCCTTCTTATGAATTGAATCTCCTCCTCATTCAAGGGGTCTTTCTTAGGGCGACCTCTGGTTTTGGTAGAAAGTACTTGACCTGATGCGATATACTCATCGGTCCAAGTTTTGGCTGTGGGATAGAGCACATGATGGGAATCAGCGGCGGCGGAGATTGATTTGACTCTTTGGTTGACGTACGTATTGATTAATAACTTTCTTGTCTCATCTGTGTATTGTCTTTTTCTATACGGTTGTTTCTTCTTCTTCTCCCCCTGGTTTAATGAGTCAAACCTCTTGATCAATTCCGAAATTTCCTGATCTTCCTGTCTTGCTTCTTTGCTAATTGCATTAACTTCTGTTCCTTCCATTTTGTTTTGCTGAGATGGATGAATTTAGTTTAGCTCTTCTATTTAATATATATGCTTCTTTAAACCTATAAATATAGAAGTAAATGTTATAAGGATTCGTTATGTGGATTCGTTATATAGAGATAAGGATACGTTATAAGGATACGTTATAAGGATACGTTATAAGGATGCGTTATGGGGAATTGTTACGCGGATTTGTTACGCGGATTGTGTTACAAGGATATCCTTTGGGGATTCGTTATATGGATTGGTTATAGATAAGGATACGTTATGGGGGATTGTAACACGGATTTGCTATAAGGATACGTTACAAGGATACGTTATAAGGATTTGTTTTTTAAACTCGTTAGTTATAAGGATAGGTTATATTGTTCGTTATATAGAGAAATTACATTGTGTGGATACGTTATAAGGATACGTTATTGGGAATCGCGGATTTGTCATAAGGATTTGTTATAAGGGATCGTTATAAGGATTCGTTATATATAGATTGTATGGATTTGTTATATGGATACGTTATACGGGTTGAAAAAAAACATCTAATAATAAATAAAATGATAATTGATTTAAATATAAAAAGAGAGGTCATGGTGTTTCCTCGTGAGAGTATAAAAACTCCTCCGGTAGCTTGAGTTCTTCATCTTCTTCAGCTTCACAAAATCATCAGATTACTAAGTATGCCCACAATTATCAGGCCCCATCTGCAGACAATTAATGACGAACACTTTGACTTCCAGGGAGAAACCATTGTGATCAACGCACGAACGTTGAAAGTGATTCGTATCACCGTTCAAGAATCATTAGCATACAGCTTTACAGGAGATTGGTGTCTTTGGCCAGCAGCAGGTCCATGGGAAGATTTGTTGATATTCTCAGGTTTCAAGACTTCTGTGCATCTCACCAATACACCGGCAAATCCAGAAGATTTTCAAGCCACGAGTCTGTCTACAAATTTGATTAAACCACCTTTTGATGCCTCAAGGTATCACCAAAACTTTTATCGTCTTAGATAATTCAGTAATCCAGAAAAACCCGGAGGTCAAAGATCTAGTCATTGCATTCAACCACATCAACAAGTCAAACTACTCCTTATTATACCTTCCGCTGTATAGCCCGCAATTGAACCCGATCGAGCTATACTGGTCCATTTTAAAACACGAGTTTTCAAAAACAAAGAGCTCTGATGACATGCCAGCAAGAGTCATTATTGCATCAAAAAAAATTCCAGACCACATCTTGGGGAAATTTGTGGAACACTCAATGGGCTTCTTTGAGGCTTGTGGAATGGGGGAGCGTTTATAGTTGTCGTGCCTAGTTTTTCTTCTCATGTTTGATGTAGGTGTATAAAAGTTGAATAAATCGTATTACAAAACGCCTGTAAATTCACAATTCAATATAAAGTCTTGTAGATATATCACTTTTCCACTCTTTCCATCTTTGTTTGATGATATTTGAAGCCTTAAACGCTAGGATGATAAACCTATCACCCATATAATTCAAAAAGTTCCTTCACTGAAGCTTTGCTGTAAATCTCCAAATTCATTTTTTCAATCATCTCTAATTTCGAGCAAAGCATATCCGTGCATTAGTATATATTGATTAATTTTGGATACCTATTGAGTTTGATCAATTTTATCTGAACCAAATCTTAAAATTGTATATTTGTATATGAGTAATTAATTCTCCCATAAATATATTGAACTAAAGACCCCAACTCCCCTTATTTTCTGAAAGTTTCGTTGAACTTGAGTCCATATTATTGGAATGTCATGTTCCTCATCTCGCTAACTGAAAGCAAACTTTATAAAATTCGTTTTTTTCGACATGATTTGTATACAATTTTTGATCTTCTGTTGTCTTCTAATGTTGAAAAGGTGTCTTCTCTTCATTATGTTTTGTATACAAACTTTTGAAAATTTCATTCATTTTGTGCCAAACATGATCCACTCTAGTTAAGATATTATCAAAAGCATGTTAGTAATTGAATATTCACCAAAAATAGCAAACTGATCAACTTTGTATTTTTGTATAATTGGTTAAAATATAACAGTCATCCTACTGCTTACCCATTCTTATGATGAACCGATGCATTTGTCAATCATTTGAACTGATGAACTGCATTCAGATATAACTTTTATTTTTATATGTTTTCTTGTGTAGCCTTGTTATAATTAATCCAATATATTCATTCTGCTTATCGTTGTGATTTCACATTCAAGTATATTCGATATGGCAAGCCTTTGCCAATTTCATTATTTGAATAACTCTCATGGTTCAAACTGGGTGCAAAACTCGACCCCTTTCATGTCTGTTGGATCATAATCAAATGAAAGAGATGAAAACATATGAAAAAGATGACAACATATGAAAGAGATGACAACATGTAACAAAACTTGATAACTTATGGAAAATGTCATGACTTATGAAAAACGAGAAAACTTATGAAAGAGGTGAAAACATATGAAATAGTTGACAACTTTCGAAAGAGATGATAACAAATAACAAAATTTGATAACTTATGGAAAATGTCATGACTTATGAAAAATGAGGAAACTTATGAAAGAGGTGAAAACATATGAGAAAGATGACAACTTATGAAAGAGATGATAACATATAACAAAACTTGATAACTTATGAAAATGGCTATGACTTATGAAAAATCAGAAAACTTATGGTAAACCTCAGTACTTATCGTCATTAAGGTTAGTTTTGATAAAGCGCAGTTTATTTGTGCTATCTTAAAACTTACGCTGTTAGTAAAAGAAAAGGACAAGGGGCAAAATTATAGCGCAGTAGTAGATTATAAGTGCGCAACTCGAAACTTTCGTGCCACGTTAAAAAATAAGTGCGCATTTTAAACATTTGTACATTGATAGAAGTATTGATCAATGATGAAAAATTTGGAAATATGTATAAGTTTAGTTCTTCGTTAGACTTTACGGAAAAACTCATAACCTAGGGGAAATGCCAATCTTTTGTATAATGCGGATTTGTTTTGAGAAGGGATAGAACTTTTGATCAGTGTTGAATTTTATGAACATGTTCAAAACTTTTGAACACCGATAAAAGTTACGAATTATACTAAACATTGAAGAAAACGGAGAAGTTTCGAAAAAAGTTAGTATTTTTAATTACTATCAGAAATTACGCCGAAATTTAAAACCGGAGAACAAATGGAGATTTTTTGAAAATTTATAATATTTTTTGCCCAGTTGCGATCCAAGAATTTTGGCTATATCATCATCAATACTGGCGCGGGAACATTCCACTGTTCCAAATCTGGTGGGGTCCAATTGGATTTGGAACTGTCGAGATAGCTTCAACAAGGGTTGACAAAACCACATAAAATGCAGCGTGACACAACTAGAATTTATTCCATACATCTTTATACATACATACATGTAACACTGATCTCATTAACTTTGCCGATATTTTTGCACTCTTGTGTAATTATTATTAAGTATTCGTAAATTCATCTTGCCAAATTTTATCCGTTTGATGAGGGGAGAAACAAACAATATTACCTTTGTTGAAAAATAATACTTGCACACATATTACAGTGAATAACGAATTGATTAACAATAACCTTTGCTACGGCAGACTTGAGTTGTTTCCCGCTGATTAAAACCTTCCTTTGTTCATATTGGCATTTGAGGCTCTGTTCATGCTGATAGAAGCCTTTCGTCACCCACTTTGAATTGTTTCTTATTTTTTTTTTCTGTTCGGTCTCTTTGTTTACACGCAGATCGTACACTAAGACACTGCCAGGGAAGGAAAAAGAGAGGCAGAGTTTAAACCCAATCCATAATCCCATAAGAAAAAGAAATGCGTATACGTTCACCACTCGATAAATTCCGCGAAACTGCGAGAGTAACATTTCTGGGTCAAGCAAGATTATTATCATGTTGCAACAACATTTGTGTGAGAACTGCTCTTATTGTCAATATCGTACCATTTAAAGTTGATTACAATACCTTGTAGCGATATATGATTTACGAGATGGTCACATTATCAAAATCAAGTTTCACATCAAGTACTAGTACGACTAATAATAATAATGGAATCTTCTACTATGCATTGATTGTACAGTTGACGTTTCAAGTTTGGTACCCTCCTCAGTTTCAAGTTTTGTACCCTCCTCTGTTTCATTTAAACTTTTTATTATTGCTTATTTTTTAGAGCGATTTTCGATCTCCATTAACTTGTCCGGTTTTAGTAAGTTTGACGTTTCAAGTGGAAGCTTTTTGTTTTTTTTTTTCGCAAACTTTTGTGTTTTCAAATTCCGTAATGGAGAGAAAAAGTTATGCAAATTAGAGATTATTATTATTTCCAGACTTTATGTTGAAGCATCATGTCACCATAATTATTAGAGGTCATATAGAAAATCCTTGTAGAACCTCAACTTGATGGTCATACATATGTAATTCGATTGACACACACAAATGAACGAACATCACGTAAGTTTTCGAAAAGAGAATGATCAATTAGCTCATCGACGGAGATCGCCTTAGCTTTCCTTTTTTCAGATCGACACTGCGCCAGGCCAGATTGGTGTGGAAACATTCACTTACTTTGATATGCTGCAACCAAAAATTTAAACATGTCTCACAATGTCTCACATACTATTGTTTGATGGGCTGCCGGATCAAGGTTGTTTCTATAGTGGAGAATTTAACCATCTGATGATAAGACTAACAGCTGGAGAGAGCTTATCGAGCGGAAAATATCACCATGCTACTACTATGTAATACTCTTGATGCTCGTTTCCTGACCGTTAATTTTCTTCATACGATAAACGTCTCACATTTTGATGCGTAGGAAAGCTTGAAATTTTTTCTTGTTAGTTGCATGATGACCCTCTACGGTGATCTTCTGTTTAAGTTTGAGACGACTTGCAAATAATAGTGTCTCCGTATCCATATTGATAATTGGTTTGTTGTTTGGGTGGGTAAAGTAGTGTATGCCAATGGAAATTGAAAATACTTTATTGGCACGTTGTGTTTTCTCAAATACGATAACGATGATTTGGCAGATTGTTTTGAAGATCCAAAGAGAAAAAAAGTGAAAACAAATGAACAAGTAACATTTGTCAGTGCTGTATTGTTATTGATAGAGATGTCGATCGAAAAGAGTAAGCACATTATTTTTGCCAATTGCAATCAATTGTCTTGGGCGGTTTTCAACAATTGTGTATCATAACTCATATACTAACTGTTTCAAGACTCCATTTGGGCCTCATTGCCTTCTACAACAAGGTCTGTCCCCGTTCACTTGTCATATGATTTGAAATCTGATAAAATAGCCTATGCAGCTGGTAAATCAATTTTCATCCGTTCCGTTGAATCGACTAACGAATCAATTCAATTCGTCCAACATAACACTCTGACTACAGTGGCAAAGTTTTCTCCTTCAGGATTTTACGTAGCTAGTGGTGACGAGTCCGGTAATGTCAAGATCTGGGATTGTGTGGGTGAAGATTTGATCTTGAAAGGTGAATATCAAGTCATTAGTGGGAGAATTAACGACATACTGTGGGATAGTGAATCGAAGAGAATCATAGCAGTAGGTAACGGTAAAGAAAGATATGGGCATTGTTTTACTTGGGATTCAGGTAATACTGTCGGGGAAATATCGGGACATTC
The DNA here is from genome assembly GCA_003706265.2 of Nakazawaea holstii. NCBI lineage: Eukaryota > Fungi > Ascomycota > Pichiomycetes > Alaninales > Pachysolenaceae > Nakazawaea > Nakazawaea holstii. The sequence continues at coordinate 44,005 of PPKU02000042.1, read as the reverse complement.
ATCTCAGGTCAATGCTGTGGCAATTAAGCCAAACAGGCCATACAGAGCTGTAACCGTTTCTGATGATGCAGCATTAGTGTTTTACCAAGGTCCTCCTTTCAAGTTTTCTCAAAGTATTAGAGGACATCATAATAATTTTGTAAGAGATGTTTCATACTCTGCAGATGGTGAATATATTATCAGTGTTGGTGCTGATAGAAAAATTGTTGTCTATGAGGGAAAAACTGGTGAATTTGTCAAAGAAATTGCATCTGGTCACGAAGGTGGAATATTTGGAATCTCTTGGGATTTGAACAACCCAAAGCAATTTGTAACTTGTTCAGCTGATAGTTCAGTTAAATTATTCAATGTTGAAACTGGTGAACTGATCAAGACATGGCAATTACCAAAATCAGTTGCCACTCAACAGTTAGGTGTCATTTCCACACTGAAGTACTTTATCTCATTATCATTGAGTGGTGATTTGAATTATTTCAGTCTTGAATCTGAAACACCAGTTAAAGTCATCGAAGGTCATCAAAGGTCAATTACCTCAATTTCAGCTGCCAATAGTCAGCTCTACTCTGGAAGTTATGACGGTAGAGTGGTTCAATGGGATCTGAAAACTGGTATTGCCACAGAGATCAAACCATCCTCCTCTGTTTTAAGCCATGCTAATTTGATTGTCTCTATTAATGCATTATCAACTTCTGGTGTGTTAACAACAGCATGGGATGATACATTAAAGAAATTGGATGATACTGTTTTTGTTGAGTCTTTAAATATCGATCTGCAACCAAAGCTGATGAGTTCATTTGAAGAGAAGACTGTTATCTCCACCAATGATAAGTTGATAGTCTTTGATAACAAATCATTTACAAAGTTGAAAGAGGTAAAACTTGCATTTGAACCAACTTCTGCCTTATCAATCTCATCCAAATTTATTGTCATTGGTTCTTCTACAAATGAAGTTTACGTCTATGATACTTCTTCTTATGAACAAGTACAAAAATTACCCTCATTAACTTCAAAGTCCACTGTTGCTTCTATATCACCAAATGAAAAATATGTCGCTGTTGGTGAAGCCATGGGAAAAATCGTGTTGTACTCCTTAGAGTCCTTCAGTATTCAAACATCACGTTGGTCTTTCCATACTGCAAAGATTAACTCCTTAGCTTGGAATGAGGATAATGACCATGTAGTTAGTGGTTCATTGGATACAAATATCATTGTTTATAGTGTTGCTAAACCAAGTCGGAATATCAAATTTCCAAACTCTCATAAAGATGGTGTTAATGCTGTTGGATGGATTGATTCGAACACAATCGTCAGTGGGGGTAATGATAGTTGTATCAAGACATGGGATGTCAAGTTTACAGTTTAGAATCTTTGAATATTTATTTTTTTAATAAACAACAACTGATAGAGTTTTTCATTATTGATTTAATACATGATGTATATATATGTTTCAAACTCTCATCTCTTACGCACATTTTTCCATTTGAAAGATGTCTTACCATTACCATCAACGACTTTCTTCTTATCACCACCTTTCATCAACTCTCTTTGCATATTCATCTTATCGTACAAATTTTTAAATTTGGATTCTCTTTCCAATTTGGCCTTGAGTACTTTGAATTTTTGAATTTTTTTGGAATCATATAATTCCTTATCGTATTTCCCCATCACTGATGTATAATCTTTTTCAACTTCCTTCTCTAATAATTGATCCAATTTCAATCTGTTTTCCTTCTTTGATAACATCTTGGCATCAGTTTGGAAGAATTCAACAGGGTCAAATGATAATTTTTCATCATTATTCTCCACAAACACCGTATGCTTTCCATCACTTTTAAATGCTAAATTTTTCTGTAATTTTTCTATTTTTTTCAACTCTTGTGTCCTTATTAAATTCATATAATTTGAATCTTGAGTTTTCAATAGTTGCACTTCGTCATTACTCAACAGCTCATTCCCACGATCACTTATCAACACACCCTTAGAGTCAACAGATTTATTCACCATCCCATGGTAATATTCATCAGGATTTCTCAGTCTCAGTTTCTCTTTTAAGATTTTCAAAGCTGCTTGCTTCTTATGATAATCCAGGGCCCTCAACTTATAATCCTTCTTCTTCTCCAACAAACCCCATTTCTTACGGTCTTGTGGTTGGGAACGTTCTCTGTGTTGTTTCTTCTGGACATTATGCACTAGCTTGGCCATTTTGTCTATATGTCTATTCTATTATACAATATATTTGATATTATTATCTCATCGTTAAAATTTTTTTTTTCTCTCTCTTTAACTTTTTTTTTGTTTTTTGATATTTTTTTTGGTATTTGCATTTGTGTGTTTAGCTTTTGGTATGATTAAAATATTCATTTGCACAATCACTGCACGAAGAGCATCTTTACAACACTGGTTATGAACTCAATCGACTTGAGTGTGTTGACCAAAGAGCATGAATTCCTATACCAGATCGATGCTGATTTATACCTTAGTGTGATCATTATATTGATAAGTGACCGTAACTTATTGGTGTCATCAACAAATGAATTGGAGACTATCAAACAATTGACATACATTTTGTCGTATCTATTGAATTTGCATTATACAGTTTTCGACTGCTCGAAAGATGATCAAATATCTGATGATAGTGGCTTGGTGGTGATTACCAATATTGAAAAGACTACTGCGGATTATCAGCGATCAATATATCATCACTTTGACAACAAGATGGTTATTGTGATAATATCGGATCACGATGGATATGAAGTTGATTTGGTGGAGGAATTAAATCAAAGAATTCTTTTTAGAAGCCCTCATATTCCAGTGGAGACTTTCAATATTGAATCTAAAGATGTAATAGTTCAGGACACGAACACTATTATCGCTAATATGCGGTCAAAACTGACAACTGTTACCATGGTGCAAGAGATTATACGATATGTCAATGACATTCTAACGTTCTTGAGAAATCATCGAATGGTCTCCTGTGGAATACCAGGACCTTTGAGAAATGAATTAAAAGTGTTGATAAAGACCGTTGCTGTTATAAACAACATATCATATGTTACTCCATCAATAGTGCGATTCTCATGTGAAAAATTCTTTCCATTACATTTAGATTTGATCGCAGATCCCAAGAAGGAACCCACATTGTTATGGGGTAGTGATATACGCTTGGTAGAGGGTTTTGTACAACTATGGGACCAAGATCTGGTCGTTGCTGATGTTTTGAAAAACGTGCAACCTCCATTGTGAGTACACTTGGCTTTCGCTTATGGAAATAGAAGCCTTAACTGGAGGCTACGGTAAGCTGAACTTCAAAGTATTTAGTAGTAGTGCCAACTTTGAAACTGTGATTGAACAATTGAAAATTCAAACGAGATCTCACCTGTCTGATTTTATAGAGGTGTCATGATGAATTAAAAGGTTTGACTAAACAACAGTTTTTGATTGATGAAATGTGTGTATAATAAAACATTAGATGTGGTCCTTGTATGTTGCTAGGGAATCTTATAATGCTGATGCGGCTTATATTATATATATTCAGACCTCCACTGTACCAGGTAATTTTTCCCTTATCAATCAATAGGGCTCTCTTAGCAAGGGTCTCCTAAAAGGTTGATTTATTAAATAAAACATTTCAGGGATGCCAAATTTAACTGAGGAAAGAGAGGTAGAAGTGAAATATAAACTATATAAATTATATAAAGCACAATAAATGATAGTTATGATAATGAATCTTCTTTTCCAATTTCATATTTAGTGATTACGCCGGCTCCGAGGCTTTTACGCCTTAGCCATATTTCTTAGAAGTCATCATCGGTTGCAGGAAGAATATGTATCTCCACTATTCTCGGTCTTAGCTCTTACGCCGGAACTGTTAGGCTTCTCCCGCATCAAACATTTTTTTAAAAAAAAAAAAAAAATATTTAAGCCTTATATTTCAAGCAGTTGCCGGAGCTGAGTGTGTTTACCCCCACAGCGACATAAAAGTAAAGACAAGATATGTACTTGATATCATTGGTAAATAGTATTCCGAAGCCTGTACAGAAGGTAGCTTTTGCTTATTTTCTAACTTTGCTGTTACTAGAAGTTTTCACTGGACTTCACTCAAAGTTATTGGTATCCACAATTTACCGTCTGGTTTTCATATTATCTTTTTTCGCCGTTTTGTTTACAGTCGTTTCATTAACGCTGGTTGTTGATATACAAAGAAGAGACACAGTGGTAGAAGAGATTAAAGGTGAAATTGTAAGGTTGTACGTCAAGCTCAGACCAGAGGCAGAACCTAACAGCGACGCCAAAGAGGCCAAATGGGATTTCATAACAAAGACGGTAAATGACTACGTGCAAAAAAATGTTGATGATGTAGACGCTAATTATAGAAAAATTCTAAAGTTTGACAAGAAAGATGTCAAGGAGATTTTTAACGATTATATGAAGTACATAAGTCGCAAAATATTGCGGGAATATAGGTCCGTTGACATACATCTGTTGGATATCATAGATCCATGGGATCGGTTGCTACTCGGGGTCCGTAATATGTATCTGGAAGACTTGAAACTGTCTTTCGGGGAGCATTCCAAACATTTAGAGTCGCATATGTCATAATAGTTAGTTTGTGTTTCTTTAGATCTTGTACTCCAAGAGGGTACTCCCTCAAACAGGAAGTCAAAGGTTTTGTGTGTGTAAAAAAATAATATTTTGATTTGATTTTTTTGTGTAAGAAAATTTTTTGAAGGAGTGTTTGCTAGCTAACAAAGGAGTAGATATAGATATCGATACAATAGCAATTATGTTGACCAGAAGAGTACTGCGGGCACCTTTGCTTCGGGCAGCAGCAGTATGTGTGTCTAAGTCTCGTATCTCGCAAATGTCCAGAATGGTTTCCTCTGACGCAAATGTCAGTGAGGAAACTGTTGAAGACAAATCGGACGATGTTCCTTGGTATATGCGTCTGGAGGAATCTTCCACGATTCAGGAGCTTGCAAAGCCCTTACCAGAATTACCACCGTCTTCACCAGAGTCCTTACTGAAAGTGGTGAAGTTGATGCATGACAAGTTGGGAATAGTGGATATAAAGATATTTGACAAAAGAGATGAAGATCCTGAAGAAGTTGGATTGGATACATCCAAGACTTTTATTATAATAGGGACAGGAAAATCTGACAGACATTTACAAAAGGCCACTATTGAGTTGATGAATTTCATAAAGCATGATTTGGGTAATGAAAGGCTTCCAAAAGTTGAAGGTTTTACGAGAGCATCTTCAATATTGAAGAAGGAAAAAAAATTGAAACGTAAATTGAAGAAAAATACCGGTTATCATTTTGAGGATTATGGGGTACCGATAAACAGTTGGATCATGGTTGATTGTGACCATAGTATTGAAAACATGAGTATCCATTTCGTCACAGAGCAAAGAAGAGATGAGCTAAATTTGGAGCTGCTATGGTGTAAACCGGAGGACAAGCACTTGTACAAGAGAGTGAAAAAGCCACTTATAAATGATGACATTTTCAGCGGATTAAGAAGGTATCATCACATGCGTAATGAATCGGTTTATCAAACCGTGTTTGATCTTATGAAAGGCTCAAAGAGATTTTACAGTGGTAACATTGATGCTTCGAAAGATGTACCACCGCCACCACAAAGTGATTTTTTAATTTCTGATTTTCTGAAAGCAGCAGATACTGGAGATTACAAAACAGCCAGCATTTTGTTACTGTCACTGGATGGCAACGAAGTTTACAAACCATTTGTGATGAGATCATTTATCAATTATTTGGACACCCTGACAACTGAACTGGTTTCGAAATTGAAGACGGAATCGGAACTGACACTGGATACAGAGCTGGCTTTGAAGTTGACGTTGAAAGATGTCGAATCCAAATTTCGCAATTCAATTCCAACAGTGGCAACTAAAGAATCGATTGATTTGAAAATCCAATTTTATAAAAAACTTCATCAGTTGTGGCCTAATATGTACAGCTTTGATCTTTTGGAAAGGGCTTTTTTCGAAAAATTATCAGTTTCATACATTGACAACAGCATAGACGATATCATAGAGCATATAGTTCTGATTTTGGAATCTCCTGTTCGTTCTCATGTTTTCAGGGTGAAAAAGATAAGTGCATTGTTAGCTGTTATTGAAATTAACGATTCAATGATAAAAGATTGGCAAACTGAATTAATTCCATACTTGTTGGTTTCATTTTCAAAATTCGAACTGCCTGAATTTGTCAATCCAAAAGCAGTATTGGATAGTATAAATAGTGGTGAAAAATTCAAATCAACGAAGAAATTGGCATATGAAGATCAAATCCAATCTGTTTTCAGTTTGTTGAATTATAAGCAGTTTCAATTTCTCGATTCAAATGAATCACAATTTATATTATTGATGTTTTTAACGATTTATGGAAATGCTAAAGATTATACCCTGTTTTATGATGTGTTGGAAAAAGTTTATGATAGTTCATCTCTTCAACCTGATAAGAGACCCTGGGATTTTATCATCAGTTATATTTACAAGACTTCAGATACTGCACAATATCAGTATTTTGTGACAACAGTGTATCCAAGAATTTCATATTACAGTGATTTCAGCGATTTGTTCAATGAATACTTACAAAAGATGAAGCTTGAAATCGAGCAAGATGAACTGTCTAAATTATTTTGTATATAGAAAAAAAAAAAAAACAATTCAATCTTCACTGGATAATGCATTATTTAAATATTCCACAAACATGGGTATGATTCTATCTGTGTCTATCGTTCTCATACGGTTCAAGGAAACATAACTTCTTCTATATCTTTGAAGTTGTGCTATACTTACAGAATGAGCTGGCATACTAACGTACAATCCTTCCTCTATCAAGACTTCTCCACCAATCGACTGTAATTGTTGAAATTGATGAATCTTATTGACAACTTCAGTTGTCAACTTGTCCAACTGTGTTAAGAAAGTCAACCCAGTAGCGGGCTTGAGTACAGTGGCATTATTAGGTTTTTGTGTCTTTGCCAACACTATAGCATCCCAAATCTCATCAAATGGTAATTTCTCATCGTTATACCCAACATTGAACAATGGTGCGTCCCATCTGTTTTGACTATTAGGTTCTTCATACCTCATGATCATCTGTTTCAATAGTTCTTCATCCCATTTGTCATCTCTATGGTCATTTAAATCGAAACAAGTCGCTGTCGGAGTCACCACATGAACAACACAATAGGTAGTTGATAAAGCTTTTGCATCACAATGTAATTGATACCTGAAACCCTTGATGTATGCGGGAGAATCTAATATTACTATTGTTGACTTGGACAAGTCTCTTTTCACAGCAGACATTTGAGTACCTCTTAAAGATTTTTCAGTCACTGATTCTTTGTATTGATTATGTTGTATTCCTAATGATTCATCAGAATGTAAAATGACTTTCATATTCGATCCTTGGTCAGCATTGGAGAGACTTTGTATTTTGGATTCAAGCTCCTGTTTCAATTTTGCAGCCCAGGTTGACTTCCCCGACGAGGGAAATCCAGTAAACACTATCAAAGGCATCTCTCTATTTGCTTGATTTTGATCTTTTATTTTGGAAAATTTTATTTTTATTTTATTTGTATAAATTTTTTTTTTTTTTCACCGCCATCTGAACTTTAATAGATAATAAAAATTATACTGAGAAGAGAGAAACTAGAGATGAGATTCACTAGAGTGCTACATCAGTTCATCCCAAGACAGCATTTCCCTGAATTCAGGGTGCCCTTGGCAGATTTCAAAGGACACCATCTGAAGGCATTAACAAAGATCTCCCATTTAGCACCTCAAATCGATCTCGTACTTGAAGTCCGTGATTCAAGAGCTCCAATAAGTACAAGAAATGTGTTACTTGATAGACCGTTGCAAGACAAGGAAAAGATAATACTATATTCTAAAAGTGACTTGTGTAAAATTGACATGAGGTTGTTTCAAAAATGGCACAAGAATGAGAAATTCATGTTTGTTGATTGCAGAAGTAAACTGGATATGAAGAAAATAATAGAAGTTTGCAAGACGAAATATGAAAGTTTCAATCCAAGACCACCTTTGGGACTTCGTTTGATAGTGACAGGGATGCCTAATGTCGGTAAGTCTACTTTAGTGAATTCTTTGAGGCAGTTTGGTATGAAAACAACAAAGAAAGTTGCTAAAACAGGTGGACAACCTGGTGTGACAAGGGCAACGTCAGAGATCATTAGAATAAGTGAATTCCCAGAAATACTCTTGTATGATACCCCCGGTGTTTTCCTCCCCAAAGTTAAAGATTCAAAGACAATGTTACTGTTAAGTTTGGTCGGGACTGTGAAATCAAGTTTGATTGATCCCGTCATTGTTGCTGATTATTTGTTGTATGTCGTGAACAAGCAAGATCCAAAATTGTATTCAAAATACTTATCCACTCCAACTAATAGTATCAATGTTCTTTTGACTAGTATTTCTAAAAAAATCGGAAAGTATAGATCAAAGAGACAAGGTTACGACGAATTAGGTACAGCTATACATTGGATCGACTTGTATAAGCAAGGTAAAACTGGTAGAGTCATTTTTGATGACGAAGCAATCAGACAAAACACAGAATTGTTGAAGAATACAGATTATCAAGAGTTGCTGGATGTTGAAAAGGAAAGAGTTGATAACATGAATATCTCGCTTAATAAAGAAGTGAAGCAAGATGAGCGTTACCTTAAAAAGCAAAAGAGAATCAATCTGGGTAATTATCTATTTTCAGGTAAATTATGAGTGTTATGAATCGTGTATATAATTTTAAAAAGAAACCCCCTTCAAATCATAACAACAACGATAAATTTTTACAGTTTCTTTTGTGTCTTTTTATTCTGTATGTTTGCAATTTAATAATCGTGAATTTTATCACTATATACGCCATTTAGATGCACCGCAAAATTCAATTACAAAATCGAAAGGGGCGATCACTGAGAAATTCTTTATGTACCTTATTTGTGTTTTGGCTTTGGTGTAGTAGCAGACTCTGATTCCAAACGCGCGTCAAATTTTTAGTTTTATTTTTAAACTTCAGCCCCCCGAGGAAAGTTTCTATTTTTATATCATTTTTTGCGTTTCCAAAACACCATCTTTAGAAAAATTTCGAGATGAGACAGACGCATTCCTGTGACACCATATATAGCTTGTCCCAGCCATCTTTACAAAATTCTTGATTCGAAATCATAACTCTTCCATATACTTGTAATCTTGAATTCAATAATCAAAGATGTTATCAGTATTCATTTTACTTTCATTATTATCAAACATAGTTGTATCTACATCCAGTGAATGTAACCCAATATCGGCCACTACATGTTCACCGGTGACCGCACTTGCGACATCAGTCTCCGAGGACTTCAAAGAGGAATCATCTCAATTCTACCTGTATCAAAAGGGAGATAGGATATCATACACAGACGACGGTTTAGAATTGACACTAAAGGAAAGATATGATAATCCATCTTTAAAATCGAAATTTTATATCATGTTTGGTAGATTGGAACTGATCGTCAAATCAGCTCCAGGTACTGGTATCGTTTCCTCGGTGTTTTTACAAAGTGACGATTTGGATGAAATCGATATCGAATGGTTTGGTGGTGATGGTTATCAAGTACAATCGAATTATTTCTCCAAAGGTGATACCACCACATATGACAGAGGCGGATACCATGCAATGTCTGGCGATCCAAGAACAGACTTCCATAATTACACATTAGACTGGACAAAGGACTCCTTGACATGGTACGTCGATGGCGTTAACGTTCGTGTTTTATCAAGTGATAATAGTGAAGGTTATCCACAAACGCCAAGTGCTGTATTCGTTGGATTATGGGCAGGTGGTGATCCTGACAATGCCAAGGGAACAATCGAATGGGCAGGAGGAGAAACCGATTACAGTAAGGCTCCATTTTCAATGTACGTTCAAAAATTGGTCGTTTCTGATTATTCTACTGGTAAGGAGTACAGTTATGGTGATCAAAGCGGTGATTGGTCATCGATCGATGCTAAAGATGGTAAAGTCAATGGTAGAATTTCAGAAGCCGATAGTGAGTTTTTCGAATTGGTAGATGGTGGTAGTATTTCATCAGCCAGTACTTCTTCAGAACTGTCCAGTTCTACAACTGCATCATCATCATCATCATCATCCAGCGCTAAACCATCATCTTCGTCATCCTCATCATCTAGCGCCAAATCATCATCTTCATCATCAACCAAAGCAACAACATCATCATTTTCTAGCACCAAATCATCATCCTCATCACAATCCCATTCAAAGTTGTTGACATCTAACGTTAGCAAGAAGACAAGTTCATCTCACACATCTGCTACACATAAAGATAAAGAGGTCAAACAATCTACATCAAGTGCACTGGCCAAGTCATCATCACACTTGACCTCGTTACTGGCTGAAGAATTTACTGGTTCATCGTTGAGCACATCAATTACCGATGCATCAAGTTCTGCATCTCCAATCACATCATCATCATCATCATCAGAGCTGGCATCTAGTTCAAGTTCATCGAATTCCAAAAGCGCTTCTTCAGTAATTGAATCGAACGCGGGTAATTCAATAATGTATCAGAATGACATTTCAAGATGCATGAGATGTATCTTTATGGTTGGAATATTCACAACCTTATTGGTATTTAGTTTATGATTTTATATGACACACGAAAATAATATATAGATAAAAAAAAAGTTCCGAACCGGATCAATTCGCTTTCCGAAACATTAAAAGATGATCCGTAAAGATCCAAGATTAGTAGATAATCGTATAGAATGAGAACAACAGAGAGTTAAATATAGTCTAGAGAATGAGAATAGCAGACATACAGATATAGATGCACACTAAGTGAAATCAAAGGAAATGATTTAGGCTGTGTACAGATAATAATAATAATAATAATCACTGAACCCGGATCAAACCGTTATATTTTTTTATCAGATTATCAAAATCATTATTATTATTATTATCACTGTTATTATCAAACTAGTTTGTCTTTTGATCATCATAATTGTTTTGTCAATCCGTGCATTTCCTCGCTATCCAATGGTAAAAACTGAAATAATAATAGAAGCTTTATCATCGCTATCAGCTTAGACCTTGTGTAAAATAATGATCCACTATAATTTTACATTTCTTTGGCGTAGTTTTCAGGAAAAGGTCAATAACAAGGACGTGGGTAAAATTTATATTCGCGCAATACAATTACAATATTATTATTATTATTATCAGTAACAGTTTTGTTTAGATCCTATTCGAGGTAGTAAACAAAAGCGGTAGTTAAATCTTGTTTATCTTGTTTACGATGATGTGTTCATGTGGATCGGTACCGGTTCATAACTCAGATCGAGTTGGTGATTAAGGGGCAAAGAGGTGTTTGTTTCTAAAGACGGTACGAGATCGGTCCAAGTGTTTAGTTCCTTTTTTTTCTCTTTGGCAAAGCCATAACAATAAGCCCTTACGGATGCGAATATGAAAATAATAAAAGAAAATCTATTGTGTATCCACTTCACAGAGGTCTAGGTGATTCCGAGTTGATTACTAGCGAGAATTTCACACCCCCTTTAGCGAACCAATCTTGCAAATCGGGACATTTTTTTCATCTTTTCTACGTGGTTCTAAGAAGAAAACAGACTGTGTGTTCATGTAAACATTCCAAATTCAGATTTATTTCACGTTGACAAAATTTACACCGTTTTATAGCTGCTATCTGTGATTCCGTTGATCGACAAAAGACAAAACGCATCGATAGTATTTTGGTCGATCCTGAAAAATTATGCGGTACTAGTTAAGAGATGATGCAGTATTCATTAAAGATGAAGCTTTTGATATAGACCTGAGCCTATAGACAAACAACCAGTGTATTGTGTACGAATGAATCATTTTCAACAGTAACACATGAAAAAGAACAGAGAGAGAGAGAGAGAGGCAAAGGACAAGAGGGCAAGCCAAATAATATTTTTTGCCTTCGTTCTCCAGATTTCTCTCTACGTGTTGTTTATAGTGATATATCACATTGTATTAACTGGCGAGAGTACTGAATTGGTACAGGCTTTTGAGTCAACAGTGAGGAAAAAAGTGGTGTGTTGATTTTAAAGATTGATGGACAAACAACATTGATCATAATAATGTATGGGGTATGCAACGATGATGATAATGATATTATTGTTAAATAATAAACGAGATGTGAGTTGGGGTAAATAATGTCCTTATTATTATTATTATTATTATCATCATCATCATCATCATCACATCATCAGCAATCATCAACACCTTGTATATAAACTTTAATGTTTGTGTAGTTGAAATCAGGTGTTTGTAGAAATTGTATGGATTAGTTTTTTTTTTGCCTCGGCACCCTTGACAAGAACAACAAGTAGAAGAAGTCAGAAGCCAGAAGAAGACAGGTTGGTGTTCCACTTTATCTACTTTTACACCCTACGCAGATTAGTGTAAACAAGCAGCAACCCGAGTCCTTCCGGCCAAATGCTCCTTGCGGGACCCCTCTCACCGGGACATAGTGCCCGCCATTTGCCTGTGCGACTACTTCGATTTGGGACAAGTTCAAAGTTTTGCGAAATTCATAAAAATTTTCATTTAAAAATACGGCAAGAATTCTCTGGTTGTTTAAAAGTTGCGTCTTTTTTCCGTTGGTTGTACTTTTGCAACAAGTATATATATCAATTCCTATCCATTACAATATTCACAGGGTCATTTTTATTATTATTCAATTCCCATTATCATACTCGGCGAATAAATATAATGAACAGATCCGGGATATAATTCCAAACTTACTTGTCATCAAAGAAGAATCACAAACCAAACAAATCAATATAATATTCCATTACTTTTCACTATACCATATTCCCATTGAAAATTTCATTCAAGCATATAATTTAAGACCCTGATGGCACCTGTAGACTGTATCCAGAATACCGAGTCATCAGCCATGTCGACATCTATGCTATCTAAATCATTACCCTTGCTGCCTTCACCCCCTTCGACATGCGCTGTTCCAACCAACAATTTCACAATAAAGACATCGAAGAAATGGGTGCTACCACCAAGACCAAAGCCCGGAAGAAAACCGGTTGATTCAGATCATCACGAAAGCATAACAGAAGTCAAGAAGGAGGAATTCAATTCACCTTTGAGTGTTCCTCCACAAATTCCTGAACAAAAACCATCATCATCACAACAACAACAACAAAAACCAAAACAGAAACTGCATACATCACAACAACCAGTTGAAAAACCAAAGTCAAAAAGAGGAAGAAAATCACATTCAGAGAAAGCTAAACAGACAGAGTTATCGAATAACCCTATTAAACAAGCAATAATGAAGGTGAATGAAGAAAATTATTATTTGAAATTGGAAGTTATCAAATTAGTTTCAGATTTGAAAAGTTTAAAATACGAAACAGAACAACTGAACCAAGATCCACTTTTAGAATTGAACGGAGATTGCCCATTGGAACAACAACAACAACAACAAGATCAGGACATTTCATCGGTTCCAATGGGTTACAATTCTACTTCGAATAGAACCAACAATAACAACACAATTTATAAAATCAACTCAAACGTTTCAACGAACCTGTCGACTCCTATAATGGCAACCACCACTTCTTCATCACCATTGACTTCTGCCACTACACCTCCTCCAACAACAACAGCAACACATGGTAAGAAGAGACCTCATGATGATGATATCAATCATCTTATATTGTCATTGATTGACTTGAATCATTCAAATGAGGTATCTCCATTAACTTCGAGTAATTTGGACTCATTACATTCCGAGCAAATCATCGAAGCCACTGTTAAAAAGTTGAATGATAAGAAGAAGCAACAACAACAAGTTCAAAAACAACAACAACAAAATTTCAATTGTACAAATTTCTTGAATCTTGATCATATTGAAGAAGATGAACTCATTTCCGCGTCACCAAACCATGATTTTATCCACGATGATAATGAATCTATAGATGTTGAATCTTTGACACCTAACTCATTGTTAAGCTTGACAAAGACGAATTCGACAATAGATGATATAGAATTGGATAATCACAACCATTTCAGTCCACAATTGATTGATATCCCAGAAGTACCATTACCAGCTTCGGAAACATTTACAACTGCTCAGCATGGCGATGAACTGCATGCTGTGACAGACAATTATGAATTTTCATTTTGGAAGAACAACAAAGATGATGATAAATTGAAGAAGAATTTTGTTTTCAATACAAATTCCACCTTGGATGAATTGATCATGGAGAGACAAAGAGAGAGAGAAGAAGAGTTGTTAAATTATAACGAATTCAATGATTTGATTGACTTCGATAACACGAACAACAAAAACAGCACACTTACTAAGGACGAAGATAACGTTTCGCATATTATATTTAATGACGATTGGAGATTGGATGATGATGATTTGTTGAATTTTTAGAGAAAAAACATACAGCAATTACATAAAATGTTTTACGACGATGAGAGTACGACCGGACGAACTTTAACAAGCAAAAATTCTTTGTTTGTTTGCAAATGATGCAAAAACACGAAATAAAAAAATAGAAGTTGTTTTTATATATTTATATTACCACCTTGATGATTGAAATGATGCCGATGAAGATATTTTGAATTTTTATTTTTATTAATATTATTATTATTATTGGTTTACGTACGTTTTTTGTGTTTTGAAAAGCAAATAAAATTTATTATACATTTAGAATATACAGTTTTGTAAAAAGTTGTGTGTATTGCCAATGAAGGGCATTTCCCTGACCCTGATAATGATCCACAAGGATCATTTGCTTGGTCCAAAGGGAAGAAAATGATAAAATTTTTTTCAACTTCTAACCCCGGAGCACTTTCGTCTTTTAGGAATGATCAAACTTTCTTACGTTAAGAAACAAAACCCATGATTAAAATTTTTTTATTCTTTGAGTTCCCCATAATAATAATACTTACTATCTAATTTCACTAAACTAAAAACCAGTCTCCGAGTTCTCGAGATGTTCGGTCTTTGCTTCTTTAATATCATTTTCAAATGCCTCTTCATTCTTTACAGAACTTTGACAAACATATTTTTTAAAATGTCTTGGTGGAACGTTACTGTTGTACATCTCATCAATTTCTTCATATGATCTGTGTGAAGTTTCTGGTAAAAACATGTAAAAATATACAATTGAAACCAAACAACAAGCTGCAAAGATAAATGAAATTTTGGATCCCATATTGGCTTGATCGGCATTGAACATATATGGTAGTACAAATTGCCACATACATTGGAATGCATAACCCACAATAACAGCAACTGATATAGTCTTTGCTCTTAATGATGATGTTGGGTTCTCAATGGCAATGACATATGAAATGGAACCAATACCTGAATTGTAAAAAAAATTGTACATACAAATGAATGCACTTGCTCCAGTCAACAAACTTTGATTATTCTTGTCGACACCTAAACTGGCACACATGATATTTAACAAGAATAATGATATCATTGCGTAAAGCATTACTGCACGACGACCAAATCTATCAGTGATGAACCAAGAAGATATGGTTCCAGCCAATGATAAACCTTGCGCACCACAACTTATTTGATAAGATTGATGAGTGGTGAAACCGGAAACTTCATAATAATATGTCGAGTATGAAGAGATGAAGGCAACACCTGACATTGGTTGCATAAAAAATGGCATCACAGATGTAAGTGTTCTCTTGATGTTTGATTTCTTGAACAATTCGATAAAATTACCTGCATTTGCAGCAGCCTCTTGTGCCTCCATATGCGTTGTCTTAACAATAGCGTACTGTTGTTGAGGTTCAACTTCACCTCTGAACAATTTTTTCAAATTCACTAATGCTCTTTCATCTTTACCCTTCATGACCAACCAATATGGTGATTCTGGCAGAAAGGGAAGAAATATCACTGATACAACACCAAAAATCCATTGAGGAATGAAAATAGATCTGTAAGCCATTCTTGTTGTATAAGTACTGGTGGTATTATTGATCAAAAAGCAAATGAAAGGACCAATACAAAGAGCCAAATTGACAGAAGATGATGCTACTGCTCTTAATGCTAATGGAGCAATTTCACCAATATACGTTGTTCCCACACTTACCATAACACCTAACATGAACCCGTTCAAAAATTTCCCAGCGAAAAACACAGAAATAGTAGTTGCACAATATTCAATTGCAATGAACGGTATTGTAAGCAAAACGGCCAGGAATAAAACCCATTTTCTTCCATATCTATCAGCTAAAAATGAACCGATAAAATTACCAACCGCCATGGAACCAGTAGGTCCACCAGAAATGGCAGATTGCCAATTACCATCAAGAACATACTCTCCATTGTATTCATGACCGAAATCTTGTCTAAACTGAGGAATCGACAACACCATTCCACCAGCTTGACCATCGTATCCAACAAGAACCATAACCCAAACCATAGCTACTATCCACAGCAGTGTCTTAGGATATGCCTTAATGGCCTCCCATTTGGTCATCTCATGCTCTATTTTTTGTTGTATCCTGGCAGTCTCCTCCAAGACGGACATATCATGATCAGTGATTTTGGTCTCTTTTAAAACCAGTTGTATATTCTTTAACGAGTCTTGATCGCCATTTTCAACTGGACCCGACCTTATTGATCCTTCTTCTTGTTCCATAATGATTAAGAGAACTGTTCCAAAGAAGTTGTATGATTTGCTTTTCCATAAAAAGTTGGTCGAAACAATATTGTTTTATAGTTAAAGATCTCTTCTGTATATTCAATCCATTGATGCAGAGTGACCACACAAGTTTGGAAATGTTTTATTTTTTACGGTGATGTTTTTTTGCAATGCGGAGTACATGATCATTTTGGCAGAACGGGGCATCTTTGTACTAGTTAGCCCGAGAGATCTGGTAAAGAACAGGCCAAAAAAAGCACACACCAAAGACACCAAACATAAAACATATCGGGCTTGAGCTCGGACATCCGCACTGGGATGTCGCGAAAAAAACCTTTCATCGCTTTCCCCAGTATTTTTCTCTGGTGATTATTTTTTTCTGGGGTGCACCTCTTTTAGACACGCACGGTCAAACAATTCTCCGATAGCAACCCCACAATTTAACTTTATGCAAGAGATTGGATATTAGAGTACCAATAGCGCCATGGATGACTGTTACTTTCGGAAAGCATTCAACCTAGGTAGATGAAGTAGTGAAAACCCAAATCTATACATGAAAGGATTATAATACCTCTGAAAGTCTAGTTAGACCCACAACGAGATTGGTAAACACAGTGGATGCGCAAACCTTGTAATTTCGGCGGACTAGTTTTCTTGGCTTTACAAGCCACCAATCACAATTTCAAATGTTGGAGACATGTTTTCGTCATTTTTTGGTCATAGTGATTGTTACCGGTATTTGGAATGTCACTCTTTGCAGTTAATCGGGCTTACAAACCCAATGAGGAATAAGTTCCTCAACATATCTTGAGTCTGTTTTGGTTTTCTCATTCGTTGAAAACACTTGCCGACTCCAAACAAAGGCAAAAGAGAGAACCTTCTCACCTGATAAGCCAATCTCCAACAATTCTTTCAATTTTTCAACCCCATAACACGTAAGTCATCTTCCTAGATGTCTGAAATCTGAAGAAACCAACCCCTCAACCCCTCATCATCAATAGAATAATAGATCTCGAGGAGTACCCATAGCACAGCCGCTGAAAATCTTATTGTCTTGTTTGAAACTTCCTCTTGTTCTCATATGTGTAACGATAATAAGATGAGTATCAAGTAAGATAACATATAATAATGGTGAAACTGTAAATATGAATAAAGAAGTTTTACAGATGAACTTCTTCAAGTCAGAAAATATTCTGTTTATGCGTAATATAATATATGAAGCATGAGATTAAAATTTTATATTATTTAGGAGTATTTAACAATAACATCATGATTACCTTCTTCGACATTCTCAATAACCATGAATCCTGGTTCAGTCAGCAAATTTTCCAAAACATTTTCCCCATCTAAAGTAACATCAGTGATACTGGATTTCTCCTTCAATGGAATATAGATTTTACCCTTCAGCGACTTTGGAGCCTTGATCGATAATTCCAAAATGTTCCCGGTTAGCTTTTTCCATCCAGCACTGATGAAACCGACGACATTCGAAGTGAACCCGGTTTGAGCGAATTCTAAAGAGTTCTCAACAAAAACCCCTTGAGGTTTCAAAGTCCATTCTGAATGATCAGCCTTGGTGATTTTCAAACCGGCAATTTCATAAGTGAAAACACATGTTGGCCCCGATGCCCATGGATGACAATGTGAGATATAAGATGGATCATATAAAATGAAAGGATATTTACAACTTCCATCTTTGAAATAGCCTTCGATTAAAGATGACTTAACACTGTAAGATGCATTCCACATGTAACCCCACATGATTTTGAATAATTCTAAAGTTCTTTCAGGATGTCCAGCAGCAATATGCGTCGATAATTCAATAGATGATTGGAACGGAGAGATCATTCCTCCACTTTCCACGGCAACGGCACCAAATTCATTCCAGTTCTTAGTCAAACCTTTTGATATCGAATCCCATCTGTCCTTTGGAGCAATTTGAAACAACACGACTAATGTGTTACCATCTTGTGAATGAATATCGGAGCCATCTGTATCTAAGTACATTCCAGCTTTTGCATCCCATAACAATTCATTGATCGCTTTCTTCAACGCTGAAGCCCTTTTCTCTGAAGTTTGAGCAATACTCTCGTCTTTGAATTCAAACAAAGCAACTTCCTTTGTGTATTTCAAGACTTGGTACAACATACAATTCAATGACAAAGTATGGCCTGTCAACGTTGGTCTTCCCCAATCAAAAGTGCCACTGACTTTCATCGTACCAGTTTTATCTATTTTTTTGTAAGCAAACTCCAAAGCCTTCAACCATTGAGGCCATGCTTCTTTGATCCATTTGCTACCACTTAATCCAAGACGGAAATATGAGTCGTATATGGAGAAAATTGTCCACAAATTGTATGTGTCTGATCCATAAGTGTCAATAGGAGGACAAGCGTATGGAAATTCACCACTTTCTTCTTGAAATTTCAACATCCAGTCAGTACCATTTACACTAGCTTTTGAGTTGAATGCGACTGACTCTGTTGGCTGTGTGATGAACCTATCACCAGACCAAACAGATCTGTCTCTTCTTGCACCATCGGTCAAAACTTCTTCACCAGAACCACACAACATATTGTTAGTCCATCCAGTTTTGGACATGATGAAGTCCATGGTTCTTCCTGCATTGGTTGGAATTGTTGCCAATTGAACAGTGTAGGCTCCAGCGTACCATATAGTATTCGCAAAGTCATCACTTGAGTAAAAATACCCAGAGTAATTAGCCAAGTTATCACCTAATGAAGGCATGCAGTTCATTGTCGTACTCACTCTCTTGATGGAAATCTTTCCGGTGCTCTTACGAGTCGATATAGTCATATATTTAAAAGCACCTCTTTGTTTTTCAAATGGTGATGTATAAATACCCGCTTTGACAGGTATCTCCAAAGTGGTATCGTCGATGAAAAAATCCATTGATCTATCACTGTTGTACTTGTCAACGAAAAGATTCGACTCACTGAATGAGATATGCAATGTTTGTCCTGGTGTCGAATCATCTCCAAACTCAATTTTATATATACCACATGTATTGAATCCGAAATCAAGAGTAATGGAGGCATCATCACTTTTCAAATAGGTGGTGGACGAGTCATCGTTTCCAATTAATGAATGGGAATTCTGAATAAAACCAGATTCAGCATATATTGAAGTTGGATAGACAGTTCTGTTTTTAGGTGATATCTTGTAATTCTCCCATGGCCCTTCATTGGGAGTGGCATCAAAGACAGACTTTGCAAAGGACATTATGGTATTATTCTATAACGCTTTGATGATGGTCAAACATAGATATGGCAAGAGCTGATGCTTTATAACCAGACATTTTTCAGAGTAGTTTAAAATTTCCAGGAACAACATTTGTCCGAGGGGCTGACCCCACAATTCTGTTTTTTTGTCGAGAGAAAAAAAAAATTTCGTAACAACACAGATTTTGCTCAGAGAGAGAAAAGAACAAAAGATCTCGGATGTGTGCATCTTAGAAACCGAAAAGGAAGCTAGATTGAGATCCTTGAAGAGTAGAGGAACACAAGAGCTTAATGTTAATCCAATCAAAGTGAACGTATTAAGCTACAGGATTGATAATCTCAAATCGAGTGTGTTGTAATCAATAGCGGATTAACTATATATCATTGACTAATTTAATAAATTCTGCCACAGTCCTAAGCGGTACCAGATACCAAGTACTGTACACTCTTATTGACAAACTCAAGTTTCTGACCTGGACTCAGCTTGAGCAATTCTTTAGCACCAAAGTTTTTCAAGACAAAATCGAGATTGATCTCCTTGTACTGAACTGCGAACTGATCATAAACTTTATCGCTTTCTGGCTTGTACAAAATAGCAGGTTTGGATTCATCCATCAGTAAAATCTTTGGGATGATTTTATTGAACTTCGATGGGTTTGGTTCTATGTTCTCTTTGTAATCTTTCAAAGCAAATTTCAAAACTTCCTCAGTCAGTTTAGCTGCTGTGGCATCTGATGAAGATGCACGTATATTGGCCTTTGAAATCACAGCATAGTTTCTTTCTAATAGGTAGTTGAGCAATTGTTGGTGGGTCAAATTTTCCAAAATATATGGTGAAATTTCAACAGACAATATTGGAACAGTTGAGTTGTTGCTGACAAGTTCAACCAATTCTTGCTTTGTAGGACTAGGTGGTATCTCAATATTTCTCAATTTCAAGAAAAAAACCAACCGAGCCAGACTCCATCTATAAAAGTTATAGTTAGCATTCACACAAGTCTAAATCCAAATTTCTTACAGCGATACTCACTTTGATAGAATGTTTTCCAGACCCATTTTGAATATACTGAGTTAATTTTAGGAAGTCATCAGATTCGAGCTATGATATATATTTGTAGCAAAATATCATAGTTCTTTTCTTTTTCCTTTTTGTGGGCCTCGATAGAAACATTCACCGCGATCACGGGTTTATATACCGTTACACATTACTCGATTGAAACTGATCAAGTAAAGGAGGGTAATAATGCGCAACGATCTAGTCCTTAGAGATGGCTTTAGATAGCCCATAATAAAAAGATATGATATCTCAAAAGCTCCAATGTGTGTTGAGTTTGTGCTTTCAATATAACTACTGTGTACCCATTGAACAAAGATAGAACGCTGATTGAAACGACTTATACACAATAGATATGACCCGTGACTACAATGGGTCAGTACTATACATTTTTCGAGGGTGTATTCACTTACACTAAATACTAGATAGTCGCTATCGCTCTACAATTCCACCAATTTGAATTTCGTGCACGAATTTATATGGGATGTTAGTCAATTGCATACATAACTCATAGAAGCATTGAAGAAGGAGCTCATCACAAGGTGATGTGAAGCTTCATAACAGTATCAAGAAAAGCGCATGGATGGTTATTGAACACAATGAGCCAATATCATAAGCTATCGTTTCACATTAGTCCAAGGATAAATGAAGTACATACATCTTAATTAACACATAAAAGAGACGCCAATTCCAATTAAACTGTTCAGAGCAAAATGGTGTTTAAAATGTTATGAACTTTCCTGTTTAGGAAATGACATTGAAGGGAAAAAAAATATCACAAAACTGGAAAAAAAGACACCAAACAATGAGAACGATCGCAGATTCTAGCTATATAGCTATCACTCAACCATCATCTGAAGAAACAGAGCTAGAAGGACTTCATCATGAAAACTCTATCCTTGCAATGTCCACTGGACGAAATGGAATTGTGCAAAATCAACAAATTGATCTCAAAATCAAAGAAGATAATAACGTTAACGGGGGCTGGAATCTCATGTAACGCTGGTATACCAGATTTTAGGTCTACTGAGGGACTATACAACATGGTGAAGAGGAAACACCCAGACTGTGTTGTCAAGGGTAAGGATTTGTTTGACATATCATTGTTCAGAGACGAAAAGACATTAAAAGTGTTTTGTACCTTCATGGAGTCCCTTTATTCTCACACTGTCCTTGCCAAACCGACAAAGACACATGAATTGATCAAAAAATTGAACGAGAGGAAAAAATTGATCAAATGCTATACACAAAACATAGATGGCTTGGAAAGGCATTTAGATTTAAACACAGGAATAGGCAATTGGAAAAGCATGGATGTGATACAATTACATGGTGATTTGAATAAATTGAACTGTACAAATTGCTTCCAAGTATTCGAATGGTCAGAGGAATTCAGAGAACAATATGCCAATGGAGAAGTACCTGATTGTCCCAATTGTACCGAAAATTTTTTCAACAGGATAAATAATGGGAAAAGATTGAGCTCCAGTACTGTTGGATTTTTAAAACCAAACATCATCTTATACGGGGAAAATCATCCATATCTGGAGAACATTGCCAAGGGTTTACAACAGGATATCAATAAGAACCCACAGTTATTAATCATTTTTGGAACTTCGTTAAAAGTTGATGGTGTGAAAAAATTGGTGAGGGATTTAGCGAAAAAAGTACACCAACGAGACGGTTTGGTAATATTTGTGAATAAAAACCCCGTTGGGAATTCCGCCTGGGATAAGGTGATAGATTATCATATTGAAACTGATTGTGATCAATGGTGTGAATATTTACAACAAAAGATACCAGATTTATTCACAGAGCTTATAATAACACCACCTACAACACCTTCCAAGACAAGAGTGATAACATCTCCCTTGTCCGATACCAAGGCTCCAGCAAAGCCAAACTTTAATATACACAGTGATTACCCAACACCAGAATATAGTCCGACAAAGAGGACACCAAGAAAATGTGCAATCTCGGAAAAGACTTTGAAAGATATGACAAACATCACAAAAAATAAAGAAATAAAATCACCAGAGTATTCACCTATAAAAGGACAAGAGGAATTGAGTCCGTTGTATACTCCATTGAGGAAAATACAACGTTCTCCATCGTTGAAAAGGACTCGATCACTGCTACTTCCTATGGGTCTTAGCAATGACCTGGTAGAGATAACGTCCGTGAAACGGTGTAAAAGAAAATGTACCCTTAATTAATAATGATCAACTTGAATAGCTTTGTAAAAATACTACTAATAATAATATCCATTTTACAATGATCATTGTAGTGTTACTTTTGTAATACTTTTCATTTTATCTCCTCATCACTTAAAATCAATCAAAAAAAATTAATTTGTATTTTTTTTGTATTCTAGACATCAAATGGATCTGTATCTCATCATCACTAATGAATCATCAAAGACACCAACAGCAACCAATTCAACCATCACTGACAGTGTGCAAGGCCGTGCATTACTCAAATATTTCTCATGCCACCCTGCACCCTGCATTACAATTGAAATTTCTCGAAAAATTACATCGTCATAACAAATTGAACAATTTACCGATACCACATGGTAATGAAAATTTTTGTTCATCATGTAAAGTCATGTTCATTCCCGGGTTCAACGTCTCCATACGAGTGATATATGAGAAACGGAAAGAGAAGCAAGTGGCAGCTACGACAAATAATTTGAAAATGAAGAGAGAGAGAGTGCTTCGATACAAGTGTCTTTGTTGTAATCATAATAATGATCATAAAAACATATTACATAATCATTCACCAGTGGTGCTACCGAAAGTAGAAGTGAAGAAGGATTTCAAAGCTGAATGGGTTCCACCACATGAGAAGTTGAAGCAACAAGTCAAGGCGAAGAACAGGAGTCAAAAGCGGAAGAAGATGAATGATTTGAATTTATTGTTGAGTAATAAAAAAAAGAACGAACTGAAGAAGAAGATGAGTTTAGACTTGATGGATTTTATGAAATGAATACACATAGATTTTTTACACCTTGATATGTTTTGAACCCTTATATAATATAAATTTATATATTTGACAAGTGATCACCATTTGGTCCCACTCCATTTCCTCATATGATTATTATATTGACTGTCCAATAAATAATTTGAGTTTTTCTTCCTGAGTAACTCGTCATCATTATTACCGCTAACCTTGTATGACCCATTTTCATTATTTTTCTTCTCCTTTGATTTCAAATCCAGCAGTAGTTGTTCCTGCTTTTTCGATATAGCCAATATTTCATCAACTTGGAATGATCTAATCACATCACGGCACCACCTTCTTCTTCTAATTTGTGCTGATTTATCATCTGTGCGGTCATAACACCATTTCTCATCTTCATCAATGTCAATCACATCTTCCACATGATTGGCAGTTACCCATACAATAGGATTCAAATCTAATTTCCAATTGCTATTTTGATATGAAGGTTGAACATTTGGTATGAAATCCCAATCCACTGGTGGACGGATACTTGTTAAAGATTGAGATCCAACTATTGGTAATTTCAATTTTCGTGTCTCTGTATTTATTGAAAAGAAATCAGGTGAATAGCAAACAAATGACCAATTTTTCGTTTCAGGATCCAAATACTGAATCTCAAAGATTTCCACTTCCCGTATTTCCTGCTCTTCCACAAATTCCAACTCGTTATTTAAAAAACTTTCCAACCTGTTTGTGAATGTCACTATCTTCAATCTTGTATCTTCCGAATAAAAATACGTCAAAATTTGTTCTCTAAAATATGGATGAAGCAGAATGACAAAAGTCCACATGAGTGTGACCAAAAAGAGTTGAGAAATTCTCAAGACTGGCAAGTATTCAAACAGGATAGGCAAGGTCAAACTGATTCCAACAGTTGAAGCTAATAGCACCAAATATATAAACGATGAAACCGCTTCGTCTTTAAAGTAGCACAATTCGACAACAATCCAATTGAGAAAGTCAAATGCCATAACGTACAAGAGCATATGGTTTTGCAAATCTGTCAAGTTTAATACAAACTCTCTCGATAATTGGGGAACTGGTTTTGGAACTGCAACGTCAACTAGTGGAAAACCTCTTGAAGGGTTTGGATTAGATGATAATGCCGTTTTCTCAGCAGGATGATGTTTGAAATACGCTGGACACATTATTCCAAACATTATGTAAATCAACGGAGAAATAGCTAGCCAAAGTGGATTCAAAATCAAATTTGTTATTATTATCAACACGGATAATGTATAATTTGGATTAGACCACGATATTATCTTGATTATCTCATCTATGATTTCAAACGGAATACTCAATCTCGAATTCAACATGATAAAATTCCTTGACATCACTGGAACCGAAAGTGAAGGCCTTGTCTTTTGCATCTCCAACCTCTCGGTAATTACACCTTGTGTAAACTGGGATTCGGAAGATGGGGGCAATGCCATTGAAATAATTCTTTCCACCAATTTATCAGTTAATTGTGAAGAATTGAATATTGATGATGTTGTTGAAACTTCTTGTGTTGATTGTGTCAGCTTTGACTGTGATGAATTGGGATTGGATGTCGTTGTAGATTGAGACGGAATTTCCTGATCGATATGATCTGTTGATTTGCTCGTTGACAGGTTGAAAAGAGAATTCCTTTTCTTCTCTGTCTCAGAGACCATCGAGTCCCATGAACTCATAAGGTTATTGACAACCGAATCCATTGAAATGTATGAAGACGTGTTTATAAATCAGTTGTTACTGGTATACAAGTTTTGAAACTCATCGCCATGTGCTTTTTTACTTTTACCGAATTTTGTTTTATCGCTGGTAGAAAGTTGTGCATTTCAGACCCAAAAAATATACTCTTTTGGCTATTGCTATTGCTATTCATATTGTTGAGTGAGGTATATAGAAAGCATTCAATGATACTGGCATTCCTTTTTACAAATGGACAGTAGAAACATAAAAACATAAACCCATAACATTAAAAACCTTTTCAATATAATAATAATAAAAAAAAAAAAAACACACAAGAAACATACACACATCAAAACAATTAGTGAAACTGTAAACTATCTTGAATGCTGATAAATTCAGCATCAGATCCGCTTGAACCCACCACAGACAAATCATCTTCTTCATTCTCTTCAGCAATGATTTGATGTTGAATTCTTCTCGCCGGTTTTTCAACCATAAATTCATTATCCAACAATTTTTCTTCAACACCGAAATCATCATCATCATCATCGTCATAATGTTTGAATGATGTTCTTGTTGCTGCTTCACTTGAAAGGTCTTCATACTCTTCCTCCTTCATCATTATTGAAGACCCTATTTCTGTAGTGGTTGTGTCATCAAAGCGTGAAGATGGCCTTTGTACAATTAATGGTCTTGGTCTATCAACTTCAAAGCCCCGAGTCACGGGGTTTTGCTGTTTCCTTTGGAATAGCCATTTCAACCTCTTTTGTGACCTCTGCAATTGTGGTTGTTGCTGGTACGGGGTGTACTGGAACGACGATTGTGGATTTGGTGATACCGAACGTTGAGGCATATCATTGAAGTCAGCATTATTATCATTATTATTATTGTTATTATTATTACCATGCTTTCTTCCTTCTCTTGCCTCCCACAATTTTTTAACTTCCGGATCTGGTTCAAGGATTCTGGAAGCATTATAGAATTTATCAACTTCTCTTACTGAATAATCAACTTTTTTAACACCAGACAGCTCATCAGGGCTTGTTGGCAAACCGACAAATGGTAAGGCTCTAGTATCAGTCAATTCCAAATTTGTTGTAGACATACTGATATTCGACTCTTGTCTGTAAAGAGCTTGTGGCCAAGACACATTTGTATTGTTAGTTTGATGAGGTTGTCTATAATAAGAGAACCCATTGTTATATGAAAAATCGTCATTGGTGTTTGTAGTTGTCTGTGGTAAGTTGATGTAACTATTCTTATTACTCAACGGTACGTCAGCGTCATCCTTTTCATCAAAGTTTAATCTCCCACTTCTATTTTTCACAATAGATATGATTGTTGCAACAGCACAATATAACGAAGGAATGAAAAATATGACAATGAAAACAAACAAATGCAAAAATGCCTCCAGATAAGCAACATAAGTTCTGTTCTTTTCAGATACGTTTAAAGATCTGATATATGGAATACTCAAAATACTTGTTATCAACTTGGCAACAACGATCGCAATTTTGGAGATATTTAATCTTGTTTTCAAGTAATACGGTTTGACATAAATCAAACAAATCAAAGAGAATACTTCAACAACGATAATTATTGAAACTTGAACAGCACCATAGTTTCCCAAAAGGCCAATAACAAATGAAAATATGAGCATTTCAAACACTTCAAAAATAAAATAAAAAACTTTTGATGGATCATATTTGTGATAAAGCAGTGACCATAACAAAATAACTTTCAACGAAGAATATAATCTTGGTCTATTCTTTCCAATAAATATGTATTTGACAATGAAATAAACTGCAGTTGATACCCACATGAAAAACAAAACTGCACTAAAACCCAATTCCACTTTCGTAATTCCTTCATTAACTGAAGGAATCCATAATGCAATGGTCAATATTAAAAATGGAGTGGCAAACACAAAAAATAAAAACCTGCATAGTAATCCAAGGGTATGATAAAAAATTTTACCTTGAAATCCTTTATAATCAGCATTGTTTTTATTTTTCAACCAAAGAACTAACGTTGATATGAAGGTAAGCAGTAACACTACAGCCATGATGGCAGCAAATAATTCCATGAAATTGCTCCAAGCTGAGCCTAATCCATCTGATGTACTGAACAACACCAATGACGCCAATGGATCATTTCCATAAGTTACATAAATCTTATCCATAACCACTTTTCTTTGTTCTGTTTGAAAGCAACTACTTATCAATGCTAACCATCGTATTGAAGCAACTAATGGTTGATAAAAACCTGGATATTGGATATCTAATGCAGCCATAAAGAACAGGAAATGTACATAAACAATAAAATCATCAAATGGAGGACTCAACTGATTAAGTAATGGTGCATTACAAATGGTTGAACAAAACAACAAGAATGGATTCTGTGATTCCTGATAAGGTGAAAATACCAAAGTGAAAAAACTCATAGCAGCCATCCAAACTGCCAACACAACCACACCGATGGCAATACCTCTAGTGGCGGTAGAAGGTAATTCTGGAGTGACGTAAAACCTGTTGCATCCTATAATTTTTTGAGATGAATCTGCGCTGATGATTGAAAACCTCAAATCATAAGATCCAAATTTGTGGTATTTGCCAATGCTTATATTATAATTGATTTCAACGAGCTCATTTTGTAACAAGGGACAGATGTTGGTAGTCTCGGTATTGACCGCATCCTCCTCCTCATCATCATCTCTGGGCACTAGTCCCTGAAATTGATCATCAAAGTCCCTTTTACCATTCACTTGTGGTAAAACTGTTGTCTGCGCCGCAGCATCAGCATCAGGATCATACGTAGCAACAGTAGGAGTAGCCACATCAGGATTATCAGTGACAACAGCAACAGAAGGTCCAGCAGTGGCCAGAGTCGGTGTGGGCACGGTACTTTGAGCCATATCGGTATTGGATGTAATAACAGCAGATGCGTCTGCTGAGGAGAATGTACTAATCAACAGTTGAGAATAAATTCCGCTTGAAGTCGGAAGCATCGACAATGATGATGATGATAATGGTATTGCTGATGGTATCGGTGCCGACGGATCATGAAAGGGGAATGATGAATTATGAACTGGGAGTGGTAAGTCTGATATAGACAGACGTGTGACGTACTCACACAACCTTAAATATTTGCTCAAAATTTTCCCACCTGTGAATTCCACTTGCACATGCAACGTGGTATACATGTTTGTTGTATCATTGATATCTATTATACTTTCGGTGATATTTGTTATCAATTTGACTCGTAACATTTCATTCAGCTTATCAAAAAACACTTCGGTAAACAAAGGTTTGAAACTGATGTCTGCTAAGTTTAAGCCAGAACAAGCATAAGACCTCACCAAAGCTGATTCAGATAGCACTGATAAGGACAACAACATCCAAATCCATCTTACAATCATTGCTGATGTTTGATTATACACAAGGCTGTAAAGGGTTTATCTTTACAAATTGAAATCTTCAATTGTTTTTTTGTTTTTTTGTTTTTTTCTGTGTTTGCCAAAAATACAAAGAAAAAAAATTTTGTTCTTTTAGCCTCAATTCCATCTTTATTACTTCTTCTATTCATTTAAATAGTTATCTATTTACATTCTTCATATACACTTGATTATCGGAGATAACCACAAATTGACCATTAGTGGTGATGATAAATTTTGAAATGTTGCGGTTTTGGAAAGAATAGTTTTTAATCCTCTTCTTTTCAGCGTAATCCCACTCGATTATATTCCCATTATCGCCAGCCGTGTAAAGCTTCTTCTCATCGCGAACAAGACAACAATTGACACTATTCACCACATCCTTAACTCTATGACATCTGAATGCATAGTTACCTTGATTATTATAGTACTCTATAGAGACTTTCCCCTCTATGGAACTTACAGCAAAACCTTGTTGGAAGCAACTGACCGATCTAATTTGATGTTGTAAGCCACTTTCTCGTATTTGCCAAGGCTTTGTCAAATCTTCAAGATTATAGACATACAAGCGCCTCTCAGTCATCGCCACTACTAGCATGTCATCTTTGCAATCCATGGAAACTATCTTTTGTGGCACCTCTATAAACTCTGACGAGTTAGATTTCAAATCTATCAATTGTATAGTTTTGTCCCATGATCCACAGATTAACTTATCACCAGAGGCAATTATAGAATTCACTCCTTTCGAATGTACTTGTCCGACTTTCTGCAGCGTGTGGTTTTCAAAATCAACACATCGTACGCTACCATCAACACAACCAATATAAAAATTCTGTTTTACAAATATTGAATCCAAGATGGGCGTGAATTTCAACTCTTTTAAAACCTTCAATGTGGTGATGTCAAATAGTTTGATCACTCCATCCAATGACGTGGTAATGAAATGACTGGGAGTGAGACCCGAGATGGTGATAGAAGTTATGATATCTTCATGAGTGTACAATGGTTGAAGAGGATCTTGTGACATCTGCTTCATACAAATTTCTAATCGCGTTTAGTGTAAATATTTTTTTTTGATTATTTTTTGTAGTTGATCTAAAAACGATAATAAAGAAGAATTACTGAATGTTACAATCAAGTGACATGTTATCCCTTCACACCGAGGGTGTCCATTTGTTTGAAATCTATATACTTAAATGATCAGCTATATAGTTATATTATCTATTGTACAATATTTTATTTTCTCTTTTTCCTCTCAGCCTTCTCAGCTTCTTCCTCCAATCTTCTTTTCAAGACATTCTTTATCATTTTCTCATCGTCAATCAATTCAAAAGAGGCTAACAGTTGCTTTTTAGAATTTATCAATGATTTCAACTCGCTTTGCAAGACACATTTGGCCATTGAACTTTTATTATCATAATCCAGAACAATCTCATCTTCCAATACTTGAGGATACTCCAGGATTCTCTTTTCAATGATGTTTGTAAAATTCTTGCTTGTTGATTTCATCAATTTCTTTTGCTCCACCAACTGGTAATTCTTCTTTATATTTCTATTTAAAAACTTTTCCAAATCAGTCTTCGTCATTCTTCTCAATATTTTTTTATCTTGCTTGTTCACCAATCCTAATACAGTGAAAATTTGTAACAAAAGTATCAATTCTGGGTAAACTTCACCATCAGTATAACAGTCATAAGTATCAATTATAATGTTTTGGCCCTCTGTCAATTCTAACAAGTACTCGTTATCAGTTATCAATGCAACTATCTTATCCATTAATTTTTGAGGAATATCATACTCCTCTGTGAAGTACTTTAATATGGAATCTAATTGTAATTCTCCAAAATCGTGCTTAGAACCATTAAATTCAACATAGCCATATCTTCTCAAAATTTCAGAGTTAGGATGGTTAGCATATGTATTATAAATTTGATCTCCCTTTTTTATCGCACTGGTTGCCTTCATGACTAATGAGTCAGGGGTGTAAACCAAATTGGCATTGCACATGTTTGTGTCTGCATTCAAAGTGTCTGCTAATGGAACCATAGATTTGTAGTAACCATCTTTAGAGACGTCTATTGATTCATCATCATCTTCGTCTTCGTCTTCTTCTTCTTCATCGTCGCTAACTTCTTCCAATTCTTCTTCTTCTTCATCATCTTCTTCATCTTCATCTTCATTCACCAGATTAGCGACATCAAATGAATAAGACATGATAGTACTTGCCACTCTGTGGAACTGTTCAATGGTGACGTCTTTCAAATTCTCATAAATACCAAGGTCCTTAATGACCCCTGGAATCAATTTTTCATACATTTGTACAGCATTCTCTTTCCCAATTCTATCAACTACTAAAGACGGTTTCAACATTTCCAATTCATCCGTCTCCCAAAACATCAAATTGTTGAATTCTTGCTCAAAAGGTAGTATACTGAAGTAATTGTACCATTTTGATTTATCTCCAAGGGAACGTTCATACAATATTATCACAATCAATGCCTCCCATTGCCCCAACTTGTTAAGCTTCTCCTTTTGCTCATCGGATAAAGAACACGTTTGAATATTCAAGACCAACGATCTAGGGATACTAAATAACTCTTCACCCTCTTCTATATCTTTCAAGGCTATCAAACCTCTACCTTGCTTCTGATCTCTGTAATCATGGATCAGAAACTTGTCAAGTTTCAAATCTGCCTCGTTGGCTGTCAAAGAAGAAGCAAACCTATCTGATAACTCTTCAAAACTCATTATCTATATCCACTACAATATATCTATCTATCTGATCTCAACACTTGAGATGAGATGAAAAATTTCTGTAAAGAAAATCTTTCCCAGGCCTTAAAAAAGTCGTTTGTGGATCAAAAGTTGAAGAAACTTCTGGAACAAAAAACATTGTGCAAAATATAAAAAATCCTTCTTGTGCTCACCAGCGATATATATAACTCCTTTGATACCATTATACATCAGTGAACATATACCAGTTGTTGATAATTGTAATTAAATAATGTCCAGTTCTGAAGAATTCAAATCACAAGGTAATCAATTGTTTTCTGCAAAGAAATTCGATGAAGCTATCGAAGCTTTCACCAAGGCAATCGAATTATCCCCAGAACCAAATCACGTCTTGTTTTCTAATAGATCTGCTTGTTATGCATCTTTGAAAAAATTCGATAATGCATTGCAAGATGCTGAAGAATGTGTAAAGATCAATCCTTCTTGGGCAAAAGGTTATAACAGAGTTGGTGCTGCTGAATTTGGGTTGGGAAAATTAGACGAGGCCAAATCGTCTTATCAAAAGGCTTTGGAGTTTGATCCAGCAAATAAAATGGCACAAGAAGGTGTCAAGGCAGTTGAAAGTGCGTTGGAATTGAAAAATGCTCCACCAGATATGGGATTAGGTCAACTTTTCTCAGATCCAAACATGATTAACAAATTGAAACAAAATCCAAAGACTGCTGAAATGATGAAGGATCCAACCTTGGTAGCCAAGGTAGAACTGATGAGATCGAACCCTCAAGCATTTGCCGGAGATTTCATGTCAGATCCTAGGTTGATGACTGTTATGGGAGTCTTATTAGGAATTGATATAGGAACTGCCCCTGGTGCTCCTGAATCAACTCCAGCTCCAACTTCAACTGAGACTCCAGTTGAGCAAGCTCTGAAGGAACCTGCTACAGAGACAAAGCCACAAGAAACAACCACACCAGAGGTAAATATGGAAGAAGCGCCAGTTGAAGAAGCTAATACTGATGCCCAATCTAAAACTGAAGCGGATTCATACAAGCTGCAAGCAAACACTTTATACAAACAAAGAAAATTCGATGAAGCTATCGAATTATATAACAAAGCATGGGAAACTTTCAAAGATATAACGTATTTGAACAACCGTTCTGCTGCTGAATTTGAAAAAGGTGATTACGAGCAAGCTATTAAAACATGTAGGGAGGCAATTGATACTGGAAGAGAAATGAGAGCTGATTACAAATTGATTGCTAAATCATTTGCAAGAATTGGTTCTTCATATTTGAAAATGGATGATTTGACAAAAGCCAAGGAGGCTTTTGAAAAATCCTTAACAGAACATAGAACTCCAGATACTTTAAACAAATTGAGATCAACTGAAAAATTGATCAAGACTAAAGAAGCAAATCTGTATATCGATCCAGAAAAGGCAGAAGAGGCAAGAGTACAAGGTAGAGACTACTTCCAAGCGGGTGATTGGCCAAACGCTGTCAAAGCTTACACTGAAATGGTAAAGAGAGCACCAGAAGATGCTAGAGGTTATTCTAACAGAGCTGCTGCTTTAGCCAAATTGATGTCATTCCCAGAAGCCATTGCCGATTGTGACCTTGCCATCAAGAAAGATCCAAACTTCATAAGAGCTTTCATCAGAAAGGCAACTGCTCAATTAGCCATTAAAGATTTTACACAAGCTATTGAAACCTTAACTGAAGCAAGATCCAAGGCAATTGAATTGAAAGATGATAAATCAACTAAGGAAATTGATACCTTATACAGCAAGGCAATGTCACAAAGATTCCAAGCTATAGATGGTGAAACTGAACAACAAACAATGGAAAGAGTTTCGAAAGATCCAGAAGTGGTTGCCATCTTACAAGATCCTGTAATGAATAGTATCTTGCAGCAAGCAAGAGATAATCCAGCTGCCTTACAAGATCACATGAAGAATCCAGATGTTTACAAAAAAGTCAACACCTTGATTGCTGCAGGTATCATCAGAACACGTTAGATACCATGGATTTATCCAAATTTATCGTTCTCATCCATTCTTGTATAACCCTTCTATAGTTTAGTTTTAATTAATTTGATGTATGTGATAATGTTTGAAACTTTGATCTCCACTTTAACCCGTAAAAATCAATAAATCTCACTTGTCAAAAACAATTTCATGTTTTCCTTTCTCGTTATTGAGATGCTGCTATATTAAGTGCATATATAGCGCCTGGTAAAATTATTGCTTTACCTAATCAGGAATACATGTTGAGTGTGTTTACCTTTCACTTTATAGAGTTAATGAAATTGACTACAAATCCAGCTATTGAACGACGATCGTTATTGGGGCACTTGTAGTAGTATATAGCGGAGAGAGGCATTGGCTCGTTCCTTTTCTTTTTCCTTTGCGAGTCTGACAAAGAAAGACAATTTTTTCTTTGTCTCTTTTTCTCTCTCTGCCTTAACGGTGCCTGAGTGAGACAGCGGGCGGGCGAGCGAGCGAGCGAGCGAGTAAGTAAGTAGAGAGACAGGTACTGCCCCGAAAGATGTTAAATTTGCTTGTTTTTTTGTCTTCGATCGAACCCCCTTTCTCTACCGCAATACATCAACGACTATTGTTATATACTTACAATATATGATATCATTCTTATGATACTTGAGTGTTTCTATTAATATAATTTCATAGGCAAGCATTCTCGGTCTAGTTTTAATTATATATAAAGGTTCCAATTTCTCTCATTTCAAGTCTCTCGTCTGTCTTATATTCTACATCAATTAAACCAATTCAATTCACAAAATGCAATACAATTCATCAATTCTCAAATTAATAGCTTTAAGCATTGTCTCTTCATCAACGGTATTAGGGGCTTACGTTCCATCCGAACCATGGTCGACATTGACTCCATCTTCCACAGCACCTTCAGGTGCCACCACTGATTACTCCACACCTTTTGCCATTGCCATTTCTCCAATCACTTCGTCTGTTTCAGGAGTTGCAAGTTCAGCAATCAAGACTGGATCATCATCAGCAGAAGCTGTTTTAAACAAGAGAGATGCCGCTTCAGAGATCGGTGATGGCCAAGTTCAAGCTACAACTGGAACTGGAAAGTCTACCCCAACAGCTAAGAATACAGCAAAGCCTAAGGAAACTACCAAGGAGGCAAAGAAGACAGCTGATCTGGTTTCCCAAATTGGTGATGGTCAAATACAAGGTACAACTGGTACAGCTAAGCCAACAACCAAAGCCACTAAAGAGGCAAAGAAAACAGCTGATCTGGTTTCACAAATTGGTGATGGTCAAATACAAGCTACCACAGGTACAACAAAACCAACAACCAAAGCCACCAAGGAGGCAAAGAAGACAGCCGATCTGGTTTCACAAATTGGTGATGGCCAAATACAAGCTACCACAGGTACAACAAAACCAACAACCAAAGCCACCAAGGAGGCAAAGAAGACAGCTGAGCTGGTTTCACAAATTGGTGATGGTCAAATACAAGCTACCACAGGTACTCTGGCTGCTAAGCATACAGCTGATCTGGTTTCTCAAATCAGTGATGGTCAAGTACAAGCCACTTCTGCTACCGCTACAGCAGCTGGTGCATCTCAAATTGCTGATGGTCAAGTTCAAAACAGTGGTGTTGCCTCAGAAGCTGATCTTCCAGATGACATTGAAGAAGTTGCTTGTTCTTCAACAGATACATTGACCATGACTTTGAATGGTTCAATTTTGACTGATTCAAAACAAAGAATTGGATCTATCGTTGCCAACCATCAATTCCAATTCGATCCTAAACCACAAGCCGGAGCAATTTATGCAGCTGGATGGTCTATTACTGAAGATGGTACATTGGCAATTGGTAGCAATGATGTCTTCTACCAATGTTTAAGTGGTACTTTCTACAACTTATATGATGAGAATATTGGATCCAAATGTA
The DNA here is from genome assembly GCA_003706265.2 of Nakazawaea holstii. Lineage (NCBI taxonomy): Eukaryota > Fungi > Ascomycota > Pichiomycetes > Alaninales > Pachysolenaceae > Nakazawaea > Nakazawaea holstii. Next base: position 8,202 of record PPKU02000042.1, on the reverse strand, counting down.
CTGCTGTCCATTTGTCAGTTGTTGGTATAATTGATTGTTAAGCCATTTTAAAATGATTCATTTTTTAAAACAACACTCATTTCAGCTTTTGCACAAATCGAAAACTTTTCTATTCATAAAAACGACAATTTTTATTCATTGTTCAAACAACTTGGACTACAATCAACTTGTGTACTTTCTTATATAAAAATTTCTTCATTATTTCAATAAATTCTTATATTTTAAAAAACTCAAATGTAAAAACGTAAATTAAGAAATTATTAAAGTTTGTATTTTGTATTTTGTTTTTTTTTTGTTTTGCTTTGACAGATCAAAAAGATGAAGAGCAAGACAAGTACTGATTGAATCAAAGATAAATCAAAGAACATAGACAATATAGATATGATTTCGATATTCTCTTATCTCACAAGGCTGTATTACTCTCTATTGTCATTTTTCTACCAACAAAATTTGAACATAGTGGTGCTAGGATTCCCCAATAGCGGGAAAACTAGCTTTATCAACATCTTGACGGGGAATCAATTTCAAATAGACACAATACCTACAATTGGAATAGACTTTAAATACCACAGGATTGAAAACTCAATACTAAGGATTTATGATATATCAGGACAGGAAAGATTCCAATCAACCTTATGGAGAGAATATTATCAAACAGAGGCTGACATATTGATATATGTCATTGATTTAAGTGACGTTTTGAACTTGGCACAAACAAGAAAGAAGTTAATAGAAGTCTTGTTGGATACTAATGATGGAAATATTCCAATAATGATTCTTGGTAACAAAACTGACTTGTTGAAAGAATCTGACTTTACCAACATGGCTGAAGATCGAGTCAATGAGATACCGAACAATAACTTGAACAACAGTAATCCCAGCACTGCTAGTTTCGAGCAAATTAACAAAGTGGAATGCTTTATGAATTTCTTAGGATTGAGACAGGAAACACAGGAGAAGTTCGTTTTGAAAAGAAAGATTTCAAACCCAAATATAAATGAAACAGCAAATGATTTAGAAACAACAGGAGGAGCTAAGAAAGCTAATAAAAATAATAAAAAATTAATCATTGAACACAATGAAGAAGAAATAATAGAGTTTTATCGAGATCTCGGAGTGTTTTTAGTAAGTTGTAAAGAAGACAATGATATAACAGAGCCGGTCGGTTGGCTCATGGGAAGATAAGTTCTTTGGTCGGCTTTCTCCGAAAAAGATTTTTCATCTCCTGGGAAACTTCTGATCTTTTCATGAATGCTTTAGGAATTTTCACATATAGCATCAAACCATTTGAGACCCGTGCATAATACAGATCACAGGTGAAGACGTGATATTGTTTCTCATTAGGGTTTATTTTTCTGAAATATGGTTAGGTTGAAAATTAGAAAAGAGTTTGTAGTACGTACCCATAATCAAGTTGGAATATCAAAAACTCATATATGTGTATAGATCGATATATCTGAGCCTTTAATAGACATCTGTGTCTGACGGTTAGTCCTTGTAGTTACTCGGCGTTGTGTATGATATTGACGGTAATAACAATCTTCATCTTCGGTTGAATCCGTCCAAAGTGCTGCTGGCTGCTGCTGCTGCATTGAAAAGCAAAATATTTCTATTTTTTCTCTTTAAATAGATAAGCATCTTTCTGTGCAGTGTTTTTTTTTTCTGCCTTTACGAATTTCCTTTATATCTTTGAATTCCTTTCACTTGGTGTGTTATTCCCATTCAGATTTTGCGGATAGATATTAGCTATATACAGTCACACTAACAGAATGATATACGACTATCAGGTTCCTAAAAACAAGAGAATTATTCAAATAATATGTGCAATTGTATGGTGTCTATTCTCTGGAGGTCCAATTTTTGGATTTGCAGCTTTGAAACCAATTTTGATCAAACAACATATTTATGAGTCCTTATGTGACTTGGACACCGAGGGAATGATGTTCTTGGAATCCTCATCCAATCTGGCCAAATGTGCCACTCAAGATTTGAAATTGAACATGATGTTTACCGTTGGTGCAGTATTGACCAATGTCACGGCGTTACTCATTGGATTTACATTGGACAATTATGGACCAAAAGTTTGTGGTTTGATTGGATCATTCTTCTTATATCTTGCATGTTTGATTTTCATCTTTTCGTCCAAGATCACATTGTTTGATCCTTATTTATTTGGATATGGATCCATGGCCCTTGGTGGACCATTTGCGTATATTTCATCATTTCAATTATCAAATGCGTTCCCACAAAGATCTGGTACTGTCTTGCTGTTATTGACAGGTGCATTTGATGCTTCATCTGCTTTGTTTTTCATTTACAAATTGGCGTTCAACCATTTTGATTCTTCCATACCTATTGAATCATTTTTCAAACTATATTTATTAGTTCCTACATTCATGACATTGGTTCAAATTTTTATAATGCCTTATGATTCCTATGGTATTGCTCCAACAAATGAAGTAAATCAAAACGAGGAAAACCTTATCAATGAAAATACTGCTTTATTAGATGCAGATGTTCAACAACAGCTTGCAAACCCAGCAAGAAGAGACTCCATCGGTGATGCACTCAAGGCTTCTTACACTGAGGAAGTGGAACAAGAAGAAAGTCATCATGTCAAGGGATCCGTATTTGGTGTGCTACATGGATTTGACACCCTGTACCAATTCAAATCGTATTGGTTCTTACTCATGGCTGCCTTCACCACTATACAGATGTTGAGATTGAATTATTTCGTTGCCACCATATATACACAATACACTTATTTATTAGGTGCAGAAACTCTGGAAACTTTGAACAAATTTTTCGATATTGCATTACCATTGGGTGGTATAATTTCCATTCCATTTGTTGGATTGTTTTTAGACAATTGTACGACATTTGTTGTTCTTTCCGGTTTATTACTGTTCTCCTTGGTTATAGGTATTATGGGAGTCATTCCTTCCGTGTATGTTGGTTTTATTCATATCATGATATTCGTGGCTTATAGACCATTTTTCTACACTTCAATTTCGGATTACTGTGCTAAAGTGTTTGGATTCAAAACGTTTGGTAAGATTTATGGAACCATCATGTGCGTTAGCGGTATTTTCAATTTTGCTCAAAGTCTCTTAGATAAGGAGACTCATACCCGATTTAACATGAACCCAGTACCAATAAATCTTTTCTTGGTCGGTCTCACGTTAATCATTGGAACTATAACAACTGCTTACGTCCGTTATCAAGCAAAAATTTACAATGATAAGAAGCAAAGATTGGACAGAGTCGTTGCTGCTGTTTCAGGTAATGACACCATTGACGCTTAGACATATAATTTGTATATAATAAAGTAGTCAATTTTAGCCTTTTTTTCTCTTCAATGAAAAAAATAAAACTCAAATCTGTAGACAGATACAAATAACATCAACAACAACATATTCGTTGAAAGCATGGACTCAAGAACTATTCGTATAAGTATGTTATTCTTTGGCAATTAAACTAACTTGTCTATACACCTACTGACAACAATTCCATAGCCAATCTTCCGAAAGATATCAACGAACAGGATTTGCTCAAGATCTTGATACAATTTGGAAATATAGTATCAACGAATTACAGTAATGATAAGAAATCGGTGTTGGTGGAATATCAAGAGAGTGATGATTCCAAAGAAGCTTTAGAGAATCTTCAATACTTTCAACTTTCTGATAAGAACTTGATCTGTTCTTATCACAAAGAGCTGCAGTAGTCGATGATGCATTTGTCGAATGGTTCTCTAAGAGTCCAAACACAGCTTTCTAACTATACGAAAGAGCAATTGCAACAAAGCAAAGCTATGCAAAATGATATGGTGTAATTAATCTCATTGTGGAATCAGTGTCATATGATTGTTGTACTCCCAGGGAGAAGTCGCCATTACTGGTTCAGTCAGTCCCAAGAATTGAACAGAGATACACACAATGACAACCCCATTCTTGTCTACTCAATTCCTGGTTTAGGATGATCTGCGGTACCGGTGTGTGTGTATATATATATGTATTCTTTCCGTTTAAATGTTGATATTAGATCTAGATTTGGAGCCGTATCATAAGTTGGGCAGAAAAATAAAACGAAAAACAGAAGCCTTTTATGAAGTTAGAGGTTGATAAACAGGGAGCAGTGTACTATTCTACTTAGTCTATGATATCTAATCATTATAGAGTGCTGAAGATCTAAGGATATCATCTTCTCACTCATGATATTATAACAAAGACCGAATTTTGTTGTATTGATTGTAATTACACACTTTTGCCCCCTTTACATCTTTGTTTGGAATAAAACTCAAAATTTATAAAACGATAAGGAATTGCTCGTTTTCAAAAGATTGTAAATTATTAATCGTATTGAACGAGAACAATTTACCATATTGTTTGATGATGGTGCAAGACGATATCACCAAGTCATCCCATGCGGAGACCAGGGAGCTTAATGATTCAGGCTCTTTTAAAAATTATGCAAGACCTGATGACTTTACAGAGCAGGCAGCGATGGAAGTTTATGACTCCATAATAACCGATGAGGATGCCATTGACGAATCCGAAGAAGTAAGATGGTTGAGACACGAAAGGTTGGCTCACAAGAGTTTACATTGGTCAAAGAGACCATCCTTGTTGATGGCTGTTATCGTGTTGGCACTTGCGGGTTTCTCAGAAGGTTTATCATTGCTGTCTGAGTTTGATTTGATGATGAAGCTTATTTGCAGGTCACAAGTTAGTGGAGCTTCTGAAACAATTCCAGATTTATCAACTTGTGATAGACTGGCAGCACAGAGAACGCTTTCGAAATTGGTACAAGTAAGTACTATTGCTGGTGGTGCTATATCGATAGCAACTTCCAGTCAGATCGGACGATTATCAGATATCTATGGCAGGAAACCATTGATCATATACTGTTTGGCTACCCGAGTAATATCCTTGTTATCAGATATTTTTCTTTTGGGCCCGAATGCACCTAATTACAATATATTACTCTTTGCATTGAACAGTTGCATAATTCCATTGTCAGGTGGTCAAGGTGGGTTGAGTTCAGTTCTTTATTCATATGTTATCGATACCGTTGATGAAGAGCACAGAATTTTCTCAATTGGTGTCCTCAATGCTTCTACTTCAATAGGTGTTTCTGTCGCTCCAATGTTATCTTCGTTGTTGCTAAAGACCGTATTCAATTCTCCAATAGGTGTTCTTTACATGTCAGTTAGTATGGCAGCATTTAATCTTTTGCTTGTGACATGTTCATTACCAGAATCAAGATCAGAGAGATTGAAGAGAAAATCATTTGATAATGCCGAATCAGTAAGAAGACGTAGAAGTGAATTGGTCCTCGAATTAGAGAGTGGAACCCGTTGGGTTTACCAGGTTAAAGAATTTTTCAAATCAGTCTTTCAACCATTCAAGTTGTTTTGGTTACCTTCTGTTGATGAAAATGGGTTGCTGAATACATCTAGAAGGAAATCTCTTGTAATGCTAGTACTGACTGATGCCTTGTGGAGTTTTTGTACTTCTCTGGTAATGGGTGCGACAACTCTTTATGTCATATACGTTTTCGAATGGGGGGCCGTTCAATTGGGTTATTACATATCTCTTGTCTCAGCTTCGAGACTGGTTGTTTTGCTTGTAATTTCACCTATTGTTTTAAGATTTGTCCAAAAGCGTTTCAAAACTAACAAAAATCATCTTGATAAAACTGATTTGACGATGATGAAATTTTCATACATGTTCCAATTACTGGGGATCATTCTAATGATTTTGGCAAAGACATCGGGACAATTCATGGGAACAGCGGTCGTGACAACTTTCAGCGTGTTGTTCCTTCCTGCTATCAGGGCCGGTATAGTTAAATATGCACCTGCAGAATCTGTTGGAGCAATGATGGGTGCCCTTTCCTCTCTTGATAACTTGGTGATGGTCATTGGTCCTGCTATATTTGTTGAGGTGTATTCAAAGACAGTGGAAACGGAACCAAAAACATATCTCTTTGCCCTTTTTGCAATTATGCTCCTCTGTGGTGCATTTTTATTTTCTCTCTCGACAAAATCACAGGATGAAGACACTGACTCAGAACAGCTTTCTTAGAACGGTATGGTTGATTTCTTTTTATTTATTGTTTTTATTTATATTTACATTTATATATACTAGGTTATTATATCCCTCTCTCTGTAGTGAACCCCTATCACAATAAACGTACGATTTCTTTTTGACCTCATCGCCAGAGGAGAGAGAGTCAACTTTTCATCGTGCTGAGAATATCAAAAAAGAGAGCTAGCTAGCCGGTGATACCGAATTGACCTTCCCAATTAGGAATCTTTTTCCCCCATCCCTCCTTCAAAAGAAGCCTCACCTTTGTTCCACTCACCACTGTGGGAGATGCCTGTTATTGTATAGTTAAGCGTACTCTGCGCAAGTGCATCTGTTCTAAGTAAAATTGCGATGGAAAAGGTGTCTAGAGTTTCTTCTTCCAGTGTTTATACGGTTATAAGCGTGGTGGAAAAAAATTTTCACATGAGTAACTGTGTATTGTATATAAAAAGAACAGCTCTTGCTCTAGGAATCTATATTCATTGACAGTTCTTAAGACTTATAAGATTATTATTCATTGAGAAAACCTTGCGATTAATTTTTCAATTATACTGATATTTTTCATTTCTTTGCTCATCAAAGAGAAGTACATCAGATCAGCATATAACTCATCGCGTCATTAAAGTTTTTTTTTTTTGCTTCTAGAAAGAGATAGAGATTCACACAAAAGTCAAGATACACACAATGGGTGATTCTAGCACGGTAACAGTATTGAGTACCATTGGTACAGTACTTTGGTCAATTCAATTGATACCACAAATTTATTACAATTATAAGAGAAAAAACTGTGAGGGTTTACCTCCATTAATGCTTTTCTTATGGGCAGCTTGTGGTGTGCCATTTTCCATCTACTTATGTTCCACAGATTCACTGATTGCATTACAAGTGCAACCACAATTGTTCACCTTTTTATGTTTTGTCACATGGATGCAATCATTATACTATCCTCCTATTGAAATTGCAAAGAAAAAAATATACATCATGGGTGGATTGTTCCTTATTATTTCATTGGCATTAGAGATTGCATTCATCATTCCATTAAAGCACTTGTACGTTGACAAGAATATCACATGGCCACCTTTGATCTTTGGTGCTATTGCATCTTTATTATTGGCAATTGGGTTGATTCCACCTTATTTCGAGCTCTACAAGAGACAAGGAAGAGTGGTTGGAATAAATTTTGTCTTTTTATTGATGGATTTCAGCGGTGCTGTTTTCAGTGCTCTGTCTGTTGGAGTAGGTGGGGATGTTGATATCATGAGTGTTGTGTTGTATGCAGTAGTTGGTGTTTTGGAACTTGGAATCTTCATCAGTCAAGGTATTTGGTTATTGAGATTCAAAGTCTTTGGCAAGGAAGATTCTGATTCTGAACTGGATCAAGAAACTATCGAAGATGAAAAGATAAACTCAAAAGACAAAGAAGAAGTGGATGAAAATTTGGAATCAGTAGAGACAAAAGTCGACTTGGTCAATTGCACAACGGACTCAGCAAGGTTAGAAAAGATTAATGAGGTATAAAGGGGCAGAAGGGTATACTTTTGGTTATATAAGGTGTTTGTAAATTAGATAATGGGGATGCTTAAATTTTTGTTTTTTTGCTAGTATCAAAATGTAGGACAATTTTCTAAATCATTTATCTCATGGTTCAACCAATGTTTGACCTTGACGCTGTCATTCAACCATGAAGCATCCCATGATTCATCGGTTAATCTATCCATGGAATCTGTCCAGATATAAACGTGAGCTTCTAAATTGGATGTAGTCTCATTCTCCACTTCAATTTCAACATTTGTCACAACTCGAGTGTATTCATCTCCTTCAAACCAATCCAAAAATTTCAAATCTTTCGCATTGAGATTCTTTATCAAAACACCGTCTACAAAATCTTTCAAGTCACCAGTCTCATATACAGCAGGGTATTTGACATTGGTGACCAGCGATCTCTTGAATTTCTTCAACTTGGCCGGTATAAATTCAACATTTGAATCTACCACCAGGTCCTTCTTCATTACTTTGAAGAGGATCTCCTTGTTCATTAACGTCCCATATGAGCTATAGTTGGATGTTGTTAGCCTTTCACGCTTCATTATGGAAGAGCATTATTATTTAC